>VWYH01003120.1:344109-387316 GCA_013399365.1 Pampusana beccarii | reverse complement strand
TCATGGGCACCCTGCTGTCCCCAGGACCCCCAGCTCCCTTTCCCCTTCACTGCTCTCCAACAGGTCGTTCCCCAACTTACACTGGAACCTGGGGTTGTTCCTGCCCAGATACAAGACTCTACACTTGCCCTTGTTATATTTCATTAAATTTTTCCCCGCCGAACTCCCCAGCCTGTCCAGGTCTCTGGATGGCAGCACAGCCTTCTGGCCTGTAGATGTGAAGCTGAGTGTCCCTCAGGAACCTGGCAGCTGGAACATGCCAAGTCCTCTTTAACATCGAGCTCTCAGCTGGTGTTGTCACTACCTCCACACCGCTTTGTGAAAGGATTAGCTTAATTTGAGTTTCAGCTGCTGGCCTGGATATTGCCTACGATGTCGTTCTTTTTCCGGTGGTCACCCATTCAATATTGTGCCACTGAGTGGGCAAAGGTCATTAGAAATCCATTTTTCCCTCCACATGCTTCAGAATCCTCTGTCATTGCTGTTTTTACCTTGGTCAGTTTATAGCTGGAGGCGTATTTATATTAATATTGCCATTCACTTAGTTGTACAAAGTTTAAACCAAATTTCTAGTCCAGCAAGTTTTTAAGTAACATGTGGGCTCAGCATCCCATTAATTTTCATATCTTAAATACAGTTTTGTTATTCCAGAAGTTCAGGTGTTTGGATTTAGGAGATTTTTAGGTCTCAGATTAGGTGAGCGCGTAGTTGAATTGTTTTAAGAAAATAGTGGAGACTGAAACCCTTTCACAACACTAAGAATGACATTCCTTACTACTATTACTCTAAAATTCCAGGGAGGGTTGTATTTTTTTTTTCCTTTTTGTAATCCAACCCTGGATTCATTTGCAGAGCTGTTCAATTTCTGTCTGTTAGGAAGTTATTTCTATCAGTGTGCCTGAATCCTCTTTTTTTCCCTAATTATCAGTGACAAAAAGCAAATCGGTGGATGGATTTTTTTTGCCAACGTGTTAAAAAGGAGCAGAAAAATGATACGGTAAAACAGAAGATGAACCTATTTCTGTGCACCAAGCTAAAACTGGACTTCGGTAGTGAGGATAATGTCCTCTTGTTGACAAGTCGTCAAGGGCCATAGCTTGGAAAAGCTTGTTAATTTTGAAGGAAGTAAGTCTTGGGCATTTGGCACTAAAATGTCAGCACAACAACTGGGAGGAAAAACAACCTGCTGGTTTCTTAAGTACCGAGTTATTCCAGCGAATTGGTGTTCAGTTCCTGATGGTCTTAAGACCGGTTACATAAAATAATTGGTTATACAGCCCTACTGTGCTTAATTTCCCACTGCTCTGCCCTGTTTGCATCTGAGTCAGTGAGTTAAGAATATTGCTCTCCTACCCCCACCTGCATTTTTGACTGTTTAATTTGGAAATGGCAGTAAAGAAAGCTGGAAGTTATGGAAATCCTGACTTCTCCAGCTCCACCAAAACCCTTGTTTTTTTCCTTCCCTGGAGTCCATCGCCGTCTGTTTTCTGTCACAAGGTGGCACTCACGCTCTGCGATTTCCCCTCTGTTTTTTTTCCATGCCCGCTCACATGGTGGAAATACTGATTTCTCGTTTTTTCTCTTTTTTTATCCTAAAAGCAAGAGGGGAAAAAAAAAAACAAAACCCCAAACTTGTGCCTATTGCACATTTGTATAAGTAAATACCAAAACCTCGCCTTTCCTAAAGAGTTTTGGCTCGATTCCACCTAGAAGAGGAATTTGTGAAGAGTTTTGTACACAGCAGATTATCTGAAAGTATTTTTAGCTGCTTTGCGTGTCTTTTCTGACTGTTTCTTCGGACCGTGCCGCATGGGTGTTTAAATACTCAGGACAAAGCAGCGAGGTTTGTTTTATAACATATTTTTCTGTGCTGCATCAAGCCAGTACTTTCCTAATCAATAACGTCCTCGATAACATCTAATAACAGCTACCCAGGGTTAAAAAGCTCAAGGAATTCCCCAATGTATCTGCATTATAACAATTTAGGGCAGTGCTGTCTCAATCCTATAGCTGGAGATCAGGATTCAGAGGTTTTTATCCCATTCAAGGCTGCTGAATTTTCCCTGCTTACCCCTATGTCTGTGTTCTCATTATTATGAATTTCTAGCACTTTGTTCAGGGGTTTAGTAGCTTCTCGTCCTCACGTGATGGCAGCGAGTCTCACAGTCCAACTTGGTGTAACACAAAACAAAATTGCTTTTTAAATGTTTCTTCTTTCTATTCAGCTCTCTGCCTTTATTTTTTTTCTTTTTAAGCTAGAAAATTGCTGGAAAATGCCGCGTCGTCTTCCTCACCCCATTCTTTCCGTGCATCTTTGTCATGTCCCCCTCCTGTTCTTACCCTCAGCGAGATTAATGGGGTGATACGGATAGATTTCTTGTTTTTAATGAAATAATTAGTGTGTGGTGACACTCGGCTGATAAGAAACATAAAGAATCTCGTCTGGCTGTTTGCTGCCGTAGGAAGGTCTGTCATTCCCTCCCCATTTTATTAATACGACATTAATTTAACCATAAGCAGTGTTTTTCAGTGCCTGATTCTTAGCCCGCCGGAATACAGGGAGCATTTGCACAGGGTAACACTAGCACAGTGAATGACTCGCTTGTCTTAAATCTTGATGGTGTCTGAGTCCAGCGACTCTCAGGCTGATAACCGAATAATTCTGGGGATTAGGAGTTTGCAGTAATTACTTGAGAGGGATTTAGGGTTTGGTACTTGGGTTTAGCTTTTGTCTCCCTTTTCGCGGGGAGGTAATGCTATCCAAAGCGCTGGGGTGCGCGCCGTCTGCCCAGCCAGCTGGGCACCAGCTTTTCGACCTGGCGCTGAGCTCTGGCATCTGATAGACTTTCTATCCCGATGTCCGTAAAAAACCGCCGTCGTTATCCTGTGCTGGCTCAGGCCGCGGTAGAATTATCGTTCTTCTTGCCACCTCTTCAATTGGGAGAGGTTTGGAGATGTTTAAAGCATCTCTAGGAGCCAAGATGTGTGTCTTGGGTTTTTAGCACCCGTCTCCATCAGAAATAACAACTTTTCGCATCCCTGCTGGGAGGTGTCAGATCCTACAGTAAGAGCTGATGCTTTCAGTAGAGGACAGGTGGCATTTTTGCACAAGGGATTGTGGCCACGCTGCTTGGCTGGGGGTCGCTGTTAACGTCAGTGTTGCCCTTTGGTTTCAGGGCTTTGCTGGCGTGACTTTTGGGATCTGACCCTGATCCATCACTTTCACATTCTTTAATTAAAACGAGAAGCAGCAGCAGCAGGTGTAAAATCATCATTTATCTGATTGGGAGTGTGTTGCTGCTGATTCGCTCTCTGTTCAGATGAATCTCCACGGTCCAAAATAAGCCGTTCTCCAAATGTTGCCTGTAATCCTCTCTCAGCAGCCAGGTCACCTCCAGGTTAGATGTTACACAAAATACAGCTCATATCCGTTCTACAATAACGTACCTGAATAGATAAGGTTGGATTGGGCTTCTCTGAACGTGGGTCTCCTTTTGCAAACCTCTGTGGAGCAAAAACGAGGTCAACCAGTTTGATACTAGCGCTGATCCTCCCCATTACACAGAATGATGGAATCACAGGATGGTTGGAGTTGAAGGGACCTCTGGAGATCATCCAGTCCAACCCACCTGCTAAAGCAGGGTCACCAGAACAGATCACACAGAATCATGTCCAAGTGGGTTTGAATGTCTCCAGAGAAGGAGACTCCACAGCCTCTCTGGGCAGCCTGGGCCAGGCTCTGGCACCTCAGAGTAAAGACGTTTCTCCTCATGTTCAGGTGGACCCTCCTGTATTTCAGTCTGTGCCCGTTGCCCCTCATCCTGGCATTGGGCACCACTGAACAGAGACTGGTCCATCCTCTTGACATCCACCATGGAGATACTCATAAACATTGAGATCCCCTCTCAGCTTCTCTTCTCCAGCTGAACAGCCCACCTCTCATCACAAAGATGCTCCAGACCCCTCAGCATCTTTGTGTCCCTCCGCTGGACTCTCTCCAGTAATTCCTTATCCTTCTTAAACTGGGGAGCCCAGAACTGGACACAGACTCCAGGTACGGCCTCACCGGGGCAGAGCAGAGGGGGAAGATGAACCTCCCTCAACCTGGTGCTCACACTCTTCCTCATGCACCCCAGGTCCCGTTGGCCTCTCACCCACACGGGCACATTGGTGGCTCATGGTCACCCTGTTGTCCACCAGAACTCCCAAGTCCTTCTCTGCAGAGCTGCTTTCCAGCAGGTCCACCCCAACCTGTACTGGTCCCTGGGGTTGTTCCTCCCCAGGTTCAGGACCCTACTCTGACCCTTGTTGAACTTCATCAGGTTCTTCTCTGCCCAGTGCAGCCTGCCCAGCTCTCTCAGGATGGCAGCACAACCTCTGGTGTGTCAGCCCTTCCTCCCAGTTTGGGACCATCAGCAAACTGGCTGAGGGTGCACTCAGTGTCCTCATCCAGGTCGTTGATGAACAGGTTGAACAGGACTGGACCCAACACTGACCCCTGGGGAGCACCACGAATTAGAGGCCTCCAGCCAGACTCCGCACCATTGATCATGACCTTGGGTACAGGAGATGCCTGTCTCACCACAGAATTTCTCTTGCAGCCACAGGACTTGTGGGAGGAGTGTTGCAGCCCAGCTCTCCGGTGGGAGGCAAAGAAGGGATGGACAATGACCAGGTTCAGCTCCAAAAGCACGAGAAGATCTCCCAGGAAGAAGCAAAAGAGCTTAAACAGGTAGAAGTTGAGATAACTCTGCTAATTGCTTCACTCACTCTTCTTCCTTAGTAACGTTCATTTTTATCGTCAGAAGCGTAGGTGTTGCTCTTAACAAAATATTCCTCTCTCAAAATCTAAAAGTGCATATTTTAAAAATATCAAGCCTGTGATTTAAAAATACCCTGATAACTTTATATTTGTTCTTAACTGTTTTGAACAAGTCAGGGATTATCAGCAAAATCTACTAAGTGATAGGATTAGAAGCCAAGGAAAATCTTTAACTGTAACCTGATTTTTCTGAAGATTAAGAAGCTTAACAATGAAATAATTTTCAGCTTTTTTGTGTTTTCCCTATGCTGTCTTATTCTTTTTAGAAAGGAGTTGCAGTTCTATTTGAGAAACATCCACAAGGCTAAATGAAGTATTTTATAAACACACAGAGATAACTTGTAGTTAGGAAGTATTTTTTTCCCAATAATTGCTGAGCATAGAGTAATCATTATTCCAGTCATTAATAATTTTAAGATACATACCATAATTCCTATAAAACACCTGTTCCTTTTCCTTATTAGGAATCGCCACATAAACACACAGTTTTAGACTAAAACGTGCTTCTGTAACCAAAATATAACCAAGATCTTTTAACTGCAATATCTTATTTGGGCTTTTTCAAAAACAAAATGGGCTGTTTACTGTTTAATCTTTCTCCATTCTCATCTTTTAAAGAGCTTATTTCCATTATTTATCATTTTATCAAAAAATAAGCATTTTCTGAAGCAGCATTGACCTTTTGGAGGATTTTAAGGGAGAGTATTTTTCACCTGTAGTTGTACAAATATCATTATTATTTGTGCACACATACACTTGGTTCAGCTGTTATGTGTTCCTAGGGGCTATTTGTTCCTCCCTTAAATGTCAGCTTTTCAGCACTATAATTCTGATTTGTAGCCAGACCCAAAAAAATCTAAGTAGGATATGAAGAATTATTATTAATAGGATATGAAGAATTAGTTGGTCATGGGCTACAACTGAAGACACATTTTGCTACACCTTGTAAAATAAGCTCTCCAGGAATTGCTTCCCAGAGCCAGTTCCTGATGGTTGAACACCAACCTTGGTGTCACCAAAGCAGTTGGCTGGGACTGGAGAAGCAGAGGAAGAGTAGGATGGGGAATTCAGCAGCTTCCGATGAGCCTTGTGAACTGGGAACGAAGCTTCTCAACTTGGATGGGACTTTATTGCTGTGGCTGTTCCCAGGACTGCAGCTTCTTCTCGTTGCTCTAAAGAACAGAGAGAAATAGCTCAGGATGTTTCAGTTCTGATAGGAGAGAGCGCGGTGATGTTTAGAGGGGAAGTGTGGAGCTGTGGAGGTGATGGAAAGCGTGATCAAAGCGGGGAGTTCCTACCAGTAAAAGCAGATTTAAAAGATGTGGAGACTGGGGATGTGTTCTGATGGGGTTCAAGGCAAATGCCCTACAAAGCCTTCCAGGTGTTGAACCCCCGAAGGCATCGAGGTTAAGATCTCACAACTGCATCTGAGCAGGGTATTTAATGCTTGTCTAAGGTATGTCGAGGCTTTATCTGAGGTTGTATTTGATGTAGTGTTTTATAGTTGAGAAGAGGATTAAGTCCATAAATAGGAAGCGAGGCAAGGAACCAGGAGCTTTGTCTCATTTCCAGCTGTGTGGCCTTAAGCAGTCGGAGGTGAGCCAGGGTGTGGGGTGCTCCTTGGAATCACAGCATCATTTCAGTTGGAAGAGACCCTCAAGATCATCGAGTCCAACCATAACCTAACCTAACTCTAGCACTAAACCATGTCCCTAAGATGTGGTCTAAATGCCTTTTAAACCCCTCCAGTGTTGGTGACTCCACCACTGCACTGGGCAGCCTGTTCCAATGCCTGACCACCTTGCTGAGGTGTAGCCTGCTGCTTCATCCTTTTGTGTCCAAACTCCTCATCAATAGCGGGGCCTGTTGCAATAGGAAAAGGGATGATGGTTTTAAACTAAAGGAGGGGAGATTCAGGCTGGACATGAGGAAATTTTTGACACTGAGTGTGGTGAGAGCCTGGCCCATGTTGGGCAGAGAGGTGGTGGATGAACCATCCCTGGAGACATCCCAGGCCAGGCTGGACGGGGCTCTGAGCAACCTGAGCTGGTGAAGATGTCCCTGTCATGGCTCACGGTTGGATTAGATGAGCTTTGAAGGTCACTTCAACCCAAACCATCCTGTGATTCTATGGATGGGCAGCACATTTACCTTGCAGCAAGGGCTCCTCTTTCATTGATGCTGTTGCTCCCAGAGAACTTTGAACTGCTTGGGTTCACCTCCCACCATGAGAGTGAGCAGGATGATGGTTGATTGCGTTTGCAAAGCATTTAGAGAGTAAAGGGGGGAAACAGTGACAAGTTTGGGAGACAGATGTTTGTGATATCACACATCCATTAATGAACTAAAGCTATTCGAGGCCCATATGCTGGTAACTACCACGTTTTTGGGAGCAGTTTCCTCTCTTGAGGATTATGATCTTTTAGTCTTTGATTATCTGTAAAGAAGCGCTTGTGTGTTTTTGTTGTTGTTTTAAGCCAAAACAGAAAGCCAAACAAAAATAAAATCACAAAGCCAGAAGGGCTTGGCTCTGCCCCCCTTATTGCTTGTAATGTGGCCAAGAGCAGCAGAACCTTTGAAGCTGGAGAAGAGGGATTTGTGATGAACAGACACACAGTTGTTACTTTTCCTCTCTCCTCAAAGTACTTGCAGTAATAACAGGAGATGTTTTGCAACAGGAATTGTTGAGTGATACTACGTTTCTTCCATTAGAGCTGGAAGCCCTGAGCATCTGCAGCTGAGATTGGGTGTCTGAGTAAAGGACCTCAGCATGGGGGATGTGGTTGAGGCGTGGAATTCACTACATTTCAATTTATTTGGCCAAACCAGTGCTTCCTAATATCTGAAACCATTCCTGCCAAAGAATTGTTGCCCTGATGTTTATTGGCCACTGATCACATACGCCATGAAGACAGAGGTGGTATTAAAGAATTGAATTCTGTAACATCTGCGAAAAAAACCCCACATCCCAGTGCATATCTTTGTGATATTTGCTTTTTTCGCTCTCTTCTTGGGTCTAGATGGTTTCGTTTCAGTCCTTTGCTACTTTCAAAGCCTCTTCGGTGTTTATTTACCCTTTTATCATGCCCTTGTCTCAGGAAATCACAACCATTAGGTCAGAGAAAAAGCGTTTTGTTGAGGAACCGCTCATTCCAAGTGCTAAATACCAAATTTGCTCATAGGATGGCCTTGTTCCATGGCCTATAGCGATCCACAGGCAACTGATCTTAACAGACACGTCTAATGACCATGGCCTGGATTTATTTTTTTGGAAGGCACAATACAGGGAGAGAACTGAGGTCTTTACAACTAACACTTTGCATTTGCTTCTTGGGTAAGTTAAGTATTTACCATACTAAAATAAAAGGTGGTAGTTAAGCCAGTGGAGCTGTTTGAGTATTTTTTTGTTCTGGACAAGGCCAGTATATGTTAATGGAACCGTAAGTGCTTCGTACTGCCTGAGAAAGTAAATAAAATCAGACAATCCCAAACAAGAAGCATGTTAAAACAGCGCAAATCCATATATATATATATATATATATTTGTTACGGCAAGTTGCACTTATCTCATGAGGCGTTGACAAATGTCCTCTAGTAAACTGTGCTGCGGTGGTTTAAGATGTTTCTGCTCTTTGCTGTTTCCTGGTCCAGCACGAGAGGGTGGGAACAGCCCTCTTAATATTTTCAGTGCGAGATCACCCAACTTGTGGGTTTGAGCTGATAATAGGGCCATGATTTGAAATAGATTAGGTGTTTTCAGCCTTTCTTGCTCTCCTGCAATCAGTTCAGCACAGAGGTGAAGCACCGTGTGAAATCATAACAAATTATCGCTGTCAAAACCTCCGTTTGCACCGCTGTTCAGAGTACCGCAAATGACAGTTCTCTGTTTCCTACTAACAGGTGATTTTGGCTGGAGAAGCTGCGTTCAGGAGCCATTTGTAAATTATATGTGCTCTGGTTGCACAGGGATAGTGGAGTGGATCTCGGGGAGGATTTTGGGGAGTTCAGACTCGAACTGGCAATATTCCCACACAACAGCGCTTTGTGTGTTTTATTTTTACTGCTGGATATTTGGTATGTTGAGATGGTAGATGATATTTCACAAGCTTTAGCTCAATTGCGTTATTATGATGGCATCTCAGGACCCAAACCAAACTCCAGGTCTCTGTTGTAAGATCTTTAGGATACAGTTTCTGTGCAGTGCCTGACACTTGGGATTTAGGTCCTCAGCTGCTGCGGCAAAGTGATAAATATTAGAACTAAATACTGAGCAGGTTCATGGGGTGAGAGTCCTCTCCTGTCATTCCATTTGTGTCTATGTCGTGACTTTTTCCAGTTTAAGCTGGTCGTTTGGCTCTCACTTGAGCCAAAGCACAGAGAAGTGGGCAGCACTCCCCAACAGGTAAATATAACAGAGCAGATGAATCGGGACCTAAACTGCTATATCTAGGTGCCCAAAGTCTACACGAGAACTTGGGGTACATAGCTTGGATGGATACCTCTTCTCCCAGCAAGGCCCAAGTTGAACACTGAACACAGGGTGGATTTGGAGAGCAGTGACAAATTCGCTTCCTTGGGGTTTCTTTTCTTACAGCGAGAACTCTGTGCGTTGGAATATAAGGTAACTCGCCCGAAATCACACGGAAAATCTGTGGGAGAGCCACAGAGATAAATCAGACTTTCCAAATTATAATCTGGTGGCGTAAATCTGAGGCTGCCTCAACGTGCGATTGACCAGTGTCTGAGCAAATATGCCTTTAAAACGCGTCTTTGGTGGGCTTGTACCTGCTCTTTGGCTTTGTGTAACAAATACGAGTTTCACGCTGAGTTTCTGTGTCTTGGTTCACCACCCAAATTATGTGCTGGCCCAAAAGTCACCGCTGGCAGAACTGGAGTGGTGATAACTAGACGTCTTGCCATCATTTTGCTTCGCAAAAATAGTGACCAGCGCTGGCCAGACTTCAGATTCCAGTAACTCGCTCTGCGGGCTGTACTGGAAAAGCATCTTAACCATTTCAGGTCCCGTTGGATTGAGTAGCAGATTGAACAGTCGAAGATGCTGACAGCCAAAGGGTTAAGAGGTTCATTACCAGGCTCTCTTAGGCAAAGAGAATTAACAGATGAAAGTGAGCCGCTTGCCTTTTATTTTTGTGTGTGAGTAACCACACCGTCGTTGCCCGCTGCCTTTCAAGGCTGAGCCTAATTGGCAGGTGAACTGAGCAGAGCCCTGTAGCCGACCCAGTTTCCATTTTACTGCTTTCGTATTTTAAAAGCTTTTCTGTTCTCAACAATTGTGTGTCTTTTTCTGCATTTTTAAACGTTAAGTATGCTCTAATGAATGCGAAGCCTATCAAAAGTAATGTGGTTTGAAACTAAAACTGTTTTCACGATACACCTGGGCCTTTTTTTTTTTGTCTTGGCACAGTTTGATTTACAAATAAATTGGGTGCCTCTTGGAGAGCTGGGGAAGTGGCAATGTCCCTTCTCATTCTCTATGTCCTCTCATGCCAGCCCCAGCTTTGCTGCATAGATCTCTTAGAGGCTTTCGCTGTGTGTCTCTGCATTTACCTCCTGTGGCTCTGGGTGGATTTCACAGACTGAGACGTGCTTGGTGAGGACACGGCTCAGGAAAGCTGGACTTACCGCACTGCTAAGGCCGCCTGGTGAGAAACCTCCAAAGTTTGTGCTTTGCTGGAGCAGAATGTGATGGCCAGAGGAACCATTCTGGAGCATACGTTAAGCCGTAGAATCATAGAATTGTTTTGGTTGGAAAAGACCTTTGAGATTGTGGAGTCCAACCATTAACCAAGCACTGGCACTGCCCCATGTCCTGAGAACCTCATCTCTGTCTGTCCAACCCCTCCAGGGATGGTGACTCCAGCACTGCCCTGGGCAGCCTGTTCCAATGCCCCACAGCCCTTTGGGGAAGAAATTGTTCCCAGATCCAACCTCAACCTCCCCTGGTGCAACTTGAGGCCGTTTCTTTGTGTCCCTGTCTCCCCTCAGCTCCTGTTCTCCAGCTGAACCCCCAGCTCCCTCAGCCGCTCCCATCACACTTGTGCTCCAGCCCTTTCCCCAGCTCCATTGATCAGTATACACTTCTTTGAATCATCTGCAAACGATGAAGCAAATGCCTTTAACTGTCATCCTTTAGGATATGCCGAAGAAGTGAGGTCTTTTCTCTCTCAAATTAGTGTAAAGAGTTAAAATTTTACTGGAGTGGAGGCTGAAACCCTGTAATTTTCTCTCAGTATTGAAGCTGGTCTTGTTCTTTGTTGGTTGGAGTGGACCAGAAGAACTTCAGAAATCTTTTTCCAATCTTAATTCTGCTGTGACTGTGTGAATGGTAGGAGTCATTCCATGTATTGTAGCACTGGCTATTGTATTTGCTGTATTTCTGCGTATGTTTATATCTGTAAAAACAAATGCAGAAGAAGCTCAAAGGAAGGATGGATGGAGAGCCACCTCTGAACTTTGCATTTCCAAATAGTAAAATTACTCCCTCAGGAGAGGCAAGACCTTATTTCAGACCCATGTCCTGGATCATCCACACGGTAGTTCTGATCACATCGTTTTTCTCTTTGGTGCTTATCCTACACACGCCGATCACCTCCGGTTTGGGGAACTGGTCCTCGCTTTCCTCTTACAGTGGAAGAACTTGAAACGTTTCATTTAGAATAGAAACAGAGGGGTTTTTAACTTGTAGTTTTCGCAAGAATAGAGGATGGTAGATTAAGTTTGATCCGTGGTTGCGTTTGTATTTTTGCTTTGGCAGCCAAATTGCAAAACCCGTTATTCACACAGCCGGATTTCTAACTGCTTGTGACTTAAGGAAAGAGCTGAGAGATGTTTTAGGAGATGAATCCCGCTGGCGTGGCTGGCGTCCAGCTTTAGGCAAAGCGTTTTGTCTGTGTGCGATTCCCCTGCCGTTCCAGCCAGGTCCGACGCTCCTCGCTGCTTTTCTCAACCCGGTAGCTCGCGGAGCTGCGACCGACGGGGCTGCTGCGGAATTCAGCCCCACGTGTGGGTAAAAGGGGCTTCTGATGTTTCACAGCAGCTTTTTTGGGGGTCTCTTTGTGTCTATTCTAAAAGGAAAACAAGAAAATAGAGTTTGCCGGTTGTTTTGAAAAAAGTAAAGTTAAACTTATATAGAGTAGCATTGTTTTCCTGTACAAGCCACGGATTTCTTTTGTTAGGGTGCAGTTCTAGTATCTTCAGTAACATTATGTGGATGCTCATGCACAGCATCAGTTGGTGTTGGGGGTAGCTGGGATAATTTTCTTTCTTGGAGGCGTATTATTGCAATTGATTGGATCAAGTGCTCTTATTAAGCAGGATATCTGTGGATTTTGAAGGAAGCAGATGGCGCAGGCCAGCGGAGACAACCCCTTTACGATCTGAAGTGACCGAGAAGCTGGATTTCCAGTCAGTACGATGTGATGCTTCTGAATTTCCCCCTAATACATCCAAGGGAAGGCAGCTGAGGTTTGTCGATCAGGCAGGTGCTTTTCGGTTCACACAACCAGGCGTATTAAGGGAGTAGCCACAAGAGGGAAGAAAAGGCAATGGTATAACTCGCACGTTGAGCTGCTGCTAAAAGGAGCCGGTGTTACGGGGTGAGGAATTAAGACGGGTTCTTTTACTTGTGTTGTTTGGATCTCTGCTCTTGGACTTGGTTGTGTGAACTGATGGCAAATTAAAGTTGAGCAGGCCCCATAAGTCGGCGTGGGGTGTTCTGGATGTCTCCTAACATTAAGAATGCATCGGCCTGGCTTCTCCTTACACTTCAGAAGCTTCTGCTCCGTTTAGACCAATATCTATTGGCTTTTTCAGACAGCAGGTTCTCCTCGCAATCCTGGGGCAGCTCGGGGTGTTTACTCACAGTCCCACACGTGAACAGTGATTTTCTAAACGTAGTGTAAAGTGGTCGATGTGTAATACACCGCGCGCAGCCCGGAACAGAGCTGTAGCCAGCGCGTCTCTTGTTTCTCATCTCGGGTGCAGCCTCAGCCTTGGCCGCCTTGGTGTCTCTTCGTACCACACCACCCTCTAGCACCTAAAAAGTGATTTGTTATTTTGCCCAAAACTCGCTTTTTCCTTCTGCTCCATCTTTCTTCAGCGTATTGTAGTAAAACAACCTTTTCCGTCCTTTGACCTGCTCCCTGCCTGACGTTGGGCTCCCAACGTACACAACAAGCTGCCGCTCTAAGGCACAGCAATACCAAGGAGATAAATACAGAGCCTGCAAAAAGCTGATGTTTACACTGATTTTCTAATTTATTCCCACCCCTCTATAACCATTACATTTCAGATATGATTTTTCTGAGCTTTAGTTCATTATTTAGTTCATCTCGGTTCGGCTTACCAGAGCAAGACCTGTGTCTTTTCACCAGGGTAGAGTCGCAACAGATGATTCAGTCATTTAAAGCGATGAAATAACTAATTGCCATGGGTTTATTACGTTTCTCAAAGAACCGGCTGGTCGATCGCTGAAAGTTCTGAGTCTTTTCTTGTGGCAGATCCTACAGAAGCTGAAGGGCCTTGCCTTGGAGACAGAAGCCGAGCTGGAGAGGCAGGACGAAGCTCTCGATTCCATCACTACCTCCGTTGACCGCGCCACGCTGAACATCGACAAGCAGAACCGCCGAATAAAGAGACTAACATAGCGCCCACGGGATGGTGTCGAGAGGAAGAGGAGGATCGGGGAACTGTATTTTTAAAGTTGTTGCTTTAATAGACACCTTGGGAGGCGGTCGCAATATTGTCTGCAATATGACGCTGCTGTTGGCGAGTTCCTGAGGGTTTTGAAAATGTTTCCAGACTTGGGTGATGTTTGAAGACTGTTTTAGGATTCAAAAAGCCGAGACTTTTTAATTGCGGTGAAACAAGGATAGTGGATTCCTTACTACAGAAAATCTGTAAATATGAAGGGATGTGATATAATCTAAATCAACTTTTATGTGTTTTTTTATGTTGCTGCTTTTGAAAGTTTTTTTTGTTTTTTTACTGCAACAGGGAAGTGAAGGAGAAATGAACTGCATATGAGACCACTTTAGATGATTACAGCTTATTAATTCGCTCTCAAGGTCTTTCTTGCAAACACTTAATAGCTGAACTAAGGGCCAGATGTCCAACTGCAAGTCACTGAGGCTTTTCTTTTTTATAAGTTCGTGCTGATGGTGATAAAACCTCATGTTCCCTGAGCACATAGTTTAATAGGTTTCAATCGTGTTTTTTATGGACTCAGAAATTTTATAAGAGTAGTGAAGACTTAGTGGCCACAACTGTCTGTTGCCATGCCCTGGGAAATCAAGAAGGTTTATGTGCATGTATTGGTAGAGACATCAACTTGTTGAGCAGGTTTTATATCTTTTTTTGTCATTTGATAAATGTTTTGCTTACTTAAATCACTTCTAAAAAGTAAGTGTCAAAGTTCAATACATGCTTCTGCTTTCCAAAAAGGGACTGCTGATCTTTAGGGATCATCTGCACACTTTTCTGTGTCTTCTTTTTTCCCTTTTAAGCCGCGCACATAGTGATGGAATTGATTTTGGAGTGGAGAAAGCAATTTTCTTCGCAGACTAATTCACTCAGCTCTTGGAGTTGACTGTTTGTATCCCTCACGTGCACACAGGGGGTTTTATCTTTTTGGTAAAAGGTCTGACATGGTGTCCTCAGCATCACAAACATCCCGTTCACGTAGTGTGGTCCCTGAATACCGTGTTGGATCTGGGCTGCCCCATCTCGGATAGGTGTTAGTACAAGGTCTTGGGTCCCTTCTCTGCCCTTCATTTTCCAAGGATCTCCCTGCTCTTTGTCTCCAGGTCTCTAAATGGGAAATTGATGAGTTATGTGGAGCATTGTGTGGTTTTTGGGTGTCTGATCCAGCTTCATGGGCTGAGGGCCCTATGGTCACAGTTGTAGACACCTGTATAATGTTTTATAGTTGTGGCGCATCCGTCTTTATCTTGGGACTTTTATTTATTTGCACTAACTGGTGGTGAAGCATTTCGAGACTTCTTGTAGACCTGTATCTAAAATAAAAGGGAATAATGTCAGTTGTTGTCTAATAGGTTTTGTTGAGTTTACAACTGGCTCCATCAAAACTATGGGACAGTGGAGACCTTTTCCCCTCCTAAATTACTTGGTAACCCAAATATCTGTTACCTATGGCAGAGAACTCACATTTCATCAATTCCTACAGTTTACCAGCTATTTTAGTTCAAAGTAGCTGTTGCAATGTCTTTTAAGTGGTTTTATATTAAAAAAATCCTTTATTGCTTTCAAATACAACACTTTTGGTGCAATATTTTTTACCAGTGAAGCTTTGAACTGTTTATTCCACTGACAGCTGATGTGAAATTTTCCTGTATCAGAGTAATTCCGCCTTCCTTTTAAAGAAAGGTGCAGTAAATCACGTGGAGTCTTGTATTTTCAAGATCTTACTCTACTTTGTTTTGTGTTATTTCATATTAGGTTATTAGTATTAAAGTGCTTCTGCACTGCAGATTCTTAATTTAAGGTCCAAGTTGTTACTGGCATGCACTTTACTTGCTGAATGTGGTGATTATATATGTATATATATATATACACATTGTGTACTGTGAAATAAAATATTGTCTGCGGTTCCCTTGTTTGTTTCCGATACCCAAATCACTTTTGTTTTACTGTGAAAAGATGTTTACACAGCTAATTATTTCAAAGTATAGTTTATGCAAAATAGACGTTAACCTGGTGCTGGCTACTGGGAATGAATCTCTGACCGGAATTAGTCCGAACCAGGATTGCCAAAATTAAGTACTTATTACACAGCATTTAGTTCAGCGTTCTTTGTGCCATACTTTTTATTGCTGTGGTTTTTCGCGCTCGCCGTTGCAGCTGATTCGGTATCTTGTGGTTTGTGTTCGTCCGACTCGTCCACGCTGCGAGCAAAAAATCCTAATATTGTTTGTAAGGAGTGACCCATTCTAGCGCCGCGCATTAACGGAATTTCGTTTCAATCTGTGATTTCTTCTTATTAAATATCTTGAAATAATGCTCTTCTCCCTTGTGTTCACTTCACTGAGAAGTTGCTGTAAAAAATACTTTGTCCAACCCCTCGTATTGTGGAACAGAATTTATAACGTAGCACTTTGGGTTTTAGGATGGGCCTTTTTTTTAAATTTAAAGAAAAAGGGGGCAGATATCAACTGGTGGAATATTATCAATGTGAGTGGACTAAGCCTGGCTTAGACATGTCAGGATTTAAACAACCTCTTGGTACACAAATATAAAGATTTTACTTTGATCGAGGCTTCTCTGTGCAACAATACAGCTTCTGTTATTGCCAAATTTACTTAAAGCCTCCTAAGTTCCTTTCTGCCTTAAACCCAAGCTCTGTTATTTTCCAGTGTCACAGATCTGGACAAATGCTCTGCGGGGGAAGATGCAGCAGGTACCATGTGCCAAACAATATTGTGCTTTGTTCTATGCTGAAATGATTATCTGCATGAGGCTTAAAGATGTACTTGTAGGATAAGTTTTACCTTTTACATGCACAGCTTGTTCGTTCTTTGCAGGTCTCTTACTACAATGCGAAAAGTGGGGGGGTTTAAGAGACATAAGAAAAATAAAAGAGGTTCTAACCTAAAAAATAAGAATATTTTACTTGGGAAAGCTTTTTAACTCCTACAAACCAGAACTAGATTGTGATGAGTTGTATGGTAAGTTTATAACCTGGAGTGTGCTCATGGCAATGATGAGTGAGCCCGAAGTGGCTGGAGTTTAAATGCAATTCTGCACGGGAGCTTGAACATCTCCCACGGAATCATCGAAATAATAAACGTGATGCTTTGCAATCCTCAGAGAAGTGCTGTAAGGAGTATTTTTTGGCCAATTAATTAATTAAACTAAAGCCTCATAATAGCTGTCTGTGTTTCCAAAGCTTCGAAACCACACGCGTGCTCTTCGCAGAAGGAAACGGAGCAAAGCTGCTGGTGAGTGTTGAAGCGTCGCCTCTGGGAAGAGTTTTTTTAGGAGAGAAATTTGCTGTGTTTACTTTTTAATAGGACAAACTGTGGCAGCAGCATCGGCCGCCTCTGCTCGCTGCGTGTGGGCAATGTCAAACCTCAGCCTCCGAGAGGGGAAAAAATAATCTTGTAATGGTCCTAGTCAGAGGTTTAACAGCTGGGCTTTGCAGAATAAACAGCGCTTGGCTTGCCAGCTGCCCTGGGCTTGTGTGTTTGTGGCTCGCAGCTCGGCACGAGGTCCGAATCACAGAGTCACAGAATGTCCTGAGTTGGAAGGGACCCACAAGGATCATGGAGTCCGACTCCTGTCCCTGCACAGGACACCCCACAGGTCACACCGTGTGTCTGAGGATGTTGTCCAGTCTCTTCTTGAACACTGTCAGGTTGGGGCCGTGACCCCTCCCTGGGGAGCCTGTTCAGTGTCCAGCACCTCTGGGTGAAGAACCTTTTCCTCATGTCCAACCTGAACCCCCCTGGCACATCTTCCCGCCATTCCCTCGGGTTCTGTCACTGGTCACTAAAGAGAAGAGCTCAGCCCTGCCCCTCTTGCTCCCCTTGTTAGGAACCTGCAGCCCCATGAGCTCTATCCTCAGTCTCCTCCAGGCTGAACAAACCCAGTGACTTCAGCCTCTTCTCATCCGCCTTCCCCTCCAAACCCTTCACCAACTTCGTAGCCTCTTCTGGACACTCCCCAGTGGCTTTGTCTCCTTTTACCCTGTGTCCCCAGTCCTGCACATGGTGAATGCTCCAGGTGAGGCCCGAGCAGAGTGGGACAATCCCCTCCCTGCCCGGCCGTGCTGTGCTTGAATGGGGCTGCTGGGTTTGTCCATCGTGGACCTGGTGGGAATGTCCTGGTTTGGGCTTTGCCCATCACCGTTTTCCCCGTGGTGGAGGTGATTCCCAGCCAACGAGCCCGTGCTGTCCCTGACGAGCATTGGAGGTAAATTCAGTGCCTGGAGCCAGGGCACATCAGAGACAAAAACAAGCACCCTGGATTCAAACTGCCTCCTGTTTAAAGCGGGAAAGTGTTTGCTTAATGGTTTAAAAGTGCAGCCTGGCTTCTGCCAAGTGGTTTGAATTTTAAACTAGCGCTTTTTTAAACCCTTTTCTAGTTTGGCAGCAGAAGGGTTAAGTTAAGAAGCCCGAGTTCAAGATTTTGGGCGTTGGACTAGGTGACCTTTGAAGGTCCCTTCCAACCCAAACTATTCTGTGATTCTGAGATCGTGTTTGTTTGTTATTTTTCTTTTATTGTTTCCTAAGGGTTTAATTAGATCCTGGATCATTCAGGCTGGAGGGAATAAGAGAAGGAAGAGAGACAAACAGATGATGGTTTCATAAGCTTTTGCTTTATAGCAGCTGGTGCACCTTGACCAGACCAACTATGATGTACATAGTTAAGCCTTGAGGCGTCTGGTTTCCAAGAAGTGCCTTCCAGGCTGCCAGGCGTGTGCTCTGCTGCTCTCAGCTTTCCTGCTTAGCACTGTGGAGTTGGTCCAGCTTAGAGAAAAACCTGTGGAGCTGGAGCAGCCCTGGCTAAATCATTGAACGATAAGGATGCTCATGGGAGTGAGACAGTAGTAAGGAAGAGGGAGAGCAATGAGGCTTTTGCCTCTCAAAAGGATGGTGTAGATTTGCTCGGCAGCTGGTTGAGTATGAGCCAGGAGTGTGCCCAGGTGACCAAAAAGGCCACCAGCATCCTGGCTGGGACCAGCACTGGTGTGGCCAGCAGGGGGCAGTTTTGGGCCCCTCAGGCCAAGAAAGGCCTTGAGGTNGGGGTTCAGCTGGAGAACAGGAGCTGAGGGGAGACAGGGACACAAAGAAACGGCCTCAAGTTGCACCAGGGGAGGTTGAGGTTGGATCTGGGAACAATTTCTTCCCCAAAGGGCTGTGGGGCATTGGAAGAGGCTGCCCAGGGCAGTGCTGGAGTCACCATCCCTGGAGGGGTTGGACAGAGATGAGGTTCTCAGGACATGGGGCAGTGCCAGCCTTAGGTTAGTGGTTGGACTTGATGATCTTAAAGGTTTTTTCCAACCATAATGATGCTATGAGTCTATGATTTTAGGACTGGGCTGCAGGGGGGCACTTCAGTGTCAAGTCCCCACTGCAGAGCACCTCGGCAGGGAAATCCGGCCTCGATCCATGTTGCACTTTGTTATGTCAAAGCATTAAGTACAATAGGTGACCTGGGAGTGTGTTACCACTGCTCAGCAATCCCTCTCGCTTCAACACGACACTTAATCAGGCGTTTGAGTCCCGACGTGCTTTAAGCTTACCCTAAATCTTAAGCACATGTTTAAGTGTCTTGCTGACTAAGGGCGAGGTTTAATAACAATGCCTGGCTTTTGTATAGCGCTTTCCATAAATGTCACATTGTGGCATTTTTATAGCAAGTAAATGTGCTGGATGAGCAGACAGTAGGGTGGATTGAAAACTGAGTGGCTGGGCCCAGAGGGTGGTCACCAGTAGCACAAAGTCTAGTAGGAGGCCAGTAACTAGCAGTGAGCTCCAGGTGTTAATACTGGGTCCATTCTTGCTTAACATCTTCATTAATCATCTGGATGGTGTTGCAGAGTGTACCCTCAGCAACTTTGAAGATGACCCCAAACTGGGAGGAGTGGTTGATACTCCAGAGAGTTGTGTTGTCATCCAGGAGGACTTCAACCGTCTGAAGAAATGGGCTGTCAGGAACCTCATGAAGTTCAACAAGAAGTTCCAAGTCTTGCACCTGGGGAGGAACAACCCTGCACCAGGACATGCTGGGGGGGCACAGATCTAGAGGGGCATCTTGGCAGAGAAGGACCTGGAGGTCCTGGTGGTCACCAAGTTGAACATGAGCCAGTAATGGGCTCTTGCAGTAACGAAGGTGAATGGTGTCCTGGGTTGCTTTAGGCAAAGTATTGCCAGTAGATCAAAGGAGGTGGTTCCTCCCTTGAGGAGGCCACACCTGGAGTGCTGTGTCTAGTTCTGGGTTCTTCGGTACAAGAGAGACATGGACATATTTGGAGAGAGTCCAGCAAGTGCCATTAAGATGTTGAAGGACCTGAAGCACCTCACATATGAGAAAAGGCTGAGAGAGCTGGGACTGTTCGGCCAGGAGAAGAGAAGGCTTGGTGGGATCCTATTAATGTATTATATATAAATAAGAAGATAGGGTGCAAAGAGGACAAAGCCAAACTCTTTTTAGAGGTGCCCATTGACAGGATGAGAGGAAACAGGCATAGATTGAAACACAGGAGGTTCCATCTGAACATCAGGAAACAATTTTTCACTGTATGGTTGACTGAGCACTGGCACAGGTTGTCCAGGGAGGTTGTGGAGTCTCCATCCTTGGAGATGCTGAGAAGCCATCTGGCCATGGTCCTGCTTGAACAGGGGTTGGACCAGATGAATGACCTCCAGCAGTCCGTTCCAAGCTCAACCTTTCTGTGATTCTGAGAAACATCAGTTGATAAATGGGGAAACTGAGGCATGAGATGGTACAATAGATTGTGTAGCAGCCTGCAACAGTGTTGTGGCCAGACAAAAAACCAAATTCTTTGCTTCCGTCCCGGTGGGTTAGTCACAGAATCACAGAATGGTTGGGGTTGGAAGGGACTTCTGGAGATCATCCAGTCCAACCCACCTTCTAAAGCAGGTTAGAATAGATTGCACAGGACTGTGTCCAGGTGGGTTTGAATGTCTGCAGAGAAGGAGACTCCACAACCTCTCTGGGCAGCCTGGTCCAGGCTCTGGCACCTCAAAGGAAAGAAATTTCTCCTCATATTCAAAAGAAACCTCCTGTGTTTCAATCTGTGCCCATTGCTCTTCATCCTGGCATTGGGCACCACTGAACAGAGTCTGGTCCGTCCTCTTGACACGCACCCTTGAGGCTCTAGGCCCCTAATCATCTTCATAGCCCTCCGCTGGACTCCTTCCAGTAATTCCTTGTCCTTCTTGAACTGAGGACCCCAGAACTGGACCCAGAACTCCAGATGCGGCCTCACCAGGGCAGAGCAGAGGGGACGATGAACCTCCCTTGAACTGCTGCTCACACTTTTCTTAGTGCACCCCAGGTAGCGTTGGCTTCTTGGCCACACAGACACGTTGTTGACTCATGGTCAACCTGTTGTCAACCAGAACCCCAAAGTCCTTCTCTGCAGAGCTACTTTCCAGCAAGCCCACCCCAACCTGTACTGATCCCTGGGGTTGTTTCTCCTCAGGTGCAGGACCCTACACTTGCCTTTGTTAAACTTCATTAGGTTCATTAGTCACCAGAAGGACTCATCCCACAAATCTGCACTGTGTCTGAGCACATGCTGCAGCAGGCAGAGAGACCCAGATTTGCCCTGTTTTCTTGATTTTTGCTTTCAGAAGGATTTCTGGAGGACTTCAGAGATACGGGCTATATTTCCAGCTTTCCTGGGCAATTCAGTGCTAGCATTATGTGCCTCAGTTTCCCTGTGCATCACACGAAGCTAATGTCATTGACCTTCAAAAATGGCTTTGAGGTTCGTGGTTGACATGGAACATGATGAGATCTTGATATTATGATTTATTGTTGTATTTATGTTCTCAGCTTGCTGGTGCTATCCAAGGACTGTGTTCATCTCTTTTGAATCGAGCTTTTCCTATAGTGACTGCAATTGCCCTCATAAGTTATTTTCTAGCCTGCCTTGATACATCTGTAGAAACAAAAAACATTGCATTTTCTGCTCAGGAAATGGAAGCTTTCCATGGTTCTCCGCGCTAGCTGGGAAATGCAAATTGGTCAGCTGGACCAGCATCCCCAGGTGGCTCTGGCTGATGGCAGGGCCTGAAATAGCATCCACGCAGGCCACGGTGGAAAGCCACTTAATGCACTTTACAGTGTCCGTTAGATGGGCGGCTCAAGCGCTCAGCAGAAAATGAAGGGGTTTTGACTTTCTGCCCGTGGCAGGTGGAAGAAATTTGCACTCAGATGTTAGTAACAGATGCCATTCTCCCTTACGATTTTCTCTGCATGCTTAGGAAGGTGTTTCCAGCTAACGTTTGGTATGTTGTCCCCCTGGGATTCCAGTTACTTTTATTATAATAGGATTTTAATTTTAGCTTCTAATATGAAATTATGCTGGTCTCTAGGTACATGAGAAAATAATTTCCACACCAGCTCTTTTCCATGGCTTCATAACTGTGAGCTGCAGCTGGGTGGAATGGGGGAGGTGGGAGGCCAAGAGTGTGGAGCCAGAGGTGAAAAAGTGCAAAAGGTGGAAAGCATGGCTGATGGTGCTTTGGCATGAATTTCTGAGACCCCCTTCTCCAGAGGTATTAATTCCTGCACTTAGTAGAATTGTTTCTGAAAGCCTGAAGGATCTTACTTTGCAAGATTCTGCATAAAGGGGAATGGTCCTTGACGTTGAAAATGGTTGTGCCTTAAACTGATGTTTATCCCACCTCAATGTTGACACAGATTTGAGGCATCTACATAGAATCATAGAATCATTTTTGTTGGAAAAGACCTTCAAGATCATCGAGTCCAACCGTTAACCCAACCTGGCACTGCCCCATGTCCCTGAGAACCTCATCTCTGTTCAACCCCTCCAGGGATGGTGACTCCAGCACTGCCCTGGGCAGCCTGTTCCAATGCCCCACAGCCCTTTGGGGAAGAAATTGTTCCCAGATCCAACCTCAACCTCCCCTGGTGCAACTTGAGGCCGTTTCCTCTGCTCCTGGCGCTTGTTCCTGGGGAGCAGAGCCCGACCCCCCTGGCTCCAAGCTCCTTTCAGGCAGTTCAGAGATCAGAAGGTCTCCCCTCAGCTCCTGTTCTCCAGCTGAACCCCCCAGCTCCCTCAGCCGCTCTCATCACACTTGTGCTCCAGCCCCTTCCCCAGCTCCGTTCCCTTCTCTCAACTCGCTCCAGCACCTCAAGGCCTTTCTTGGTGTGAGGGGCCCAAAACTGACCCCAGGATTCGCGGTTTTTCCTCCCCAGGTCCCAGCACAGGTTCGGTCACTGCCCTGGGCCTGCTGGCCACACCAGTGCTGGTCCCAGCCAGGATGCTGGTGGCCTTTTTGGCCACTTGGGCACACACTGGCTCATATTCAGCCGCTGTCAGCAACACCCCCAGGTCCTTTTCCACCAGGCGGCTTTCCAGCCACTCTTCCCTGAGCCTGCAGCATTCATGGGGTTGTTATGACCCAAGCACAGGACCCACCACTTGGCCTTGTTGAACCTCATGCAATTGGTCTCAGCCCATCGATCCAGCCAGTCCAGATCCCTCTGTAGACCCTTCCCACCTACATGACAGCTGAGGTTTCGTTAGGGTTGTTGCGTCATCAGTGGGTAGAGTTTAGCACCTCCAAAGGACAATTCATCCTGCCTTGTAGTGGGAAGATTTGCCCTCTGGTCGCAGCTGCCTCTCCTCATTGACTACAGAAGACTAGAGGGTGCCTACAGTCCTAAAACTAGATCTTAGGTGAGATAATCAGACCCTGAGCATCTAAATATTGCAGAATCAGGCTTTTGAACTAAGGCAGAGGAGCTCAGCATCACTGCAGAAAGGACAGATATTGCAAATGTCCCCCAAGGGATCCAGATCTAGTCAAAGGTCAATGCACTCAGCAGCTCAAAGACTTGGCCTCAAAGTCAAAAGGGAGCTCAGAATGCTGAAAAATTAATATCTCAGGCTGATGTAATACACTCAGACTAATTCCCAGCTATTATTGCAAACGCAATATACATTTACACTCACTTTTAAATTTCTCACTCTTATTAAAAAAAAAAAAATGTAGGGGTTTACTGAAATATTAAAACCACATCAAATGGGTTGGAGATTGCTGTTACTATTGTTTACACTGGCCAAAAATCACTTCTGATGCCTTGAATGAATCCAGCAAAGCTGCAAATGATTGTATACACTCAGATCGATCAGAATAAAGGCTGCAATAGAGCAAGTCACACACAAAAAAATACAACCCTGAATGATTTTCCAAAAATTGGATGGCATTTGGGTTTTAGTACTCTTTTCAAAGGCTTCATTCACCCAAAGTTGACATGTTTAGTAATGATGAAACACAACTCTGTATTTCTTGTAGTATTTTAAGAGGCACTTTCATAGTACTGGTTGGTTGAGGTTTTCTGTTGAGGAAAATAAATATATTCCAGTAACAATTTTCAGACTGGGGAATTTTAAATAAAAAACAGTCCTTCAGAAAACATATCCTGTGATCTCATACTCCTAGTCTGTGTACTCCCTAATTTCAAATGTCGTGGATCTGTAGGCTCCGGTATCAAATTATACTGCATTTCTCCTGTCCTCGCTTTTTTAAGAGACTGGGAGGGAAAAGCAATACATCCCCTGATTATGCTGCTTCTTGGACACCTGCAGGTCTGTAGACTTGTTTGGTCTCATCTTACAGACGTTGCTGGGCGTTGAGGTTCTTCAAACATCATCTTGGAGGTCATGGACTCATCATATTCCAGACAGGCAGACTTAGGACTCAAAGACATATTTGCCTAGGTTCTTCCAGGTAACCTGGACTAACTCCAGATCTCTCGCATATAGTTTTTGAGTTATTTTATTTCATTTTAAATTGACAAAAAAAGGAGGGGTACCGTCTCCTCCCGCAGCATTCTTCGAACACCACAGAATGTGACTGTGTTTGACCTGCATTCTTTATGCATCCCATGAATTTTGATGTATTTAAAACAACTTGGCTTGACATGAGCTGGAGCACACTGCTGAACCAGCATGTTTCAATCATCCTGTGGTTTGGAGCCGGTTGGTTTGATGCTATAACTGAGGGCGCAATATGGAATCCATTGAAAAGCCCATAGTAATGTTGGAGCTAAACAGATGAGAATATAGTTGTTTTTTGTCTGAATGACGGAAAAAAATAAAAAAAATCTAACCCGGTTCAGCTTGAATCAAGGGGACACCACTCCCAGAATAGTCTGGTGTCCAGTTCAGCCAGGGTGGTGGAGGTGCTGGAAAAGGGGAGGCAGAATCAAAGGTGGTGTCACCTTGATGGATGGCACCAAGAGGTGCTGTGCCCAAACTTCCCTTCAGGGGTGTGAGGAGGGGTAAAGAAAGGAGCCTGGTCCAAAAAGGGACAGCAGACATGAGAGTATACAACCAAGCATGTTTTGCACTGTGCCTCGGTTCTGCAAGGACTGGAGCTCCTTCACGCCATGTCCTCCTGTTCCGTTTTTCTCCCCGCAGCAGGTGTGTTCCTCGCTGCCTACCTGCAGAGCACCCGTCCCAAGCAGCCCCTGCGGAGGGTCGTTGTCTGCACATTGCAGCACCTGCCTTCTCCTTTCGCTTCTTTGAACATCCCATTTGGCCCACCTGAAGCTACCAATTCCTTTAACTGCACGTTGACCATTGTTTTGCTGTGCCAGTGTTGGTGCTGTGCCGACCTGCTCTGCCCCCCAAATCTACTTATCTGTAACCCAGCTGGGTTGTGTCCTGGGACAGCGTTTTACAGGGGGTGATGGTTTTAAACTAAAGGAGGGGAGGTTCAGGCTGGACATGAAGAAGAAATTTTTTTACAATGAGGGTGGTGAAACACTGGAACAAGTTGTCCAGAGAGGTCGTGGATGAAACATCCCTGGAGACATCCCAGACCAGGCTGGACGGGGCTCTGAGCAACCTGAGCTGGTGAAGATGTCCCTGCTTATGGCAGGGGGGGCACTGGAGGAGCTTTGAAAGTCCTTTCCAACCCAAATCATTCTGAGGTTGATTCTATGATTACATTTGTCCTGCCTGTAAAATCCGTGGTCTTCCTCTGCAGCTCCCACCTACTGCACCTTGTGGGGGGAGCCAGATGAGGGACCTGACCTGGTTGCAACTTAAAATAAAATAAAAACTCTCCCATCCACATCAAGAACCTGATCCAGTGCATCCTACAGCCAGCCGAGTGCTAGTGCATGGAAAAATGCTAGAATTAAGAGAGGTGGCGGGGAAGAAGCATCCCCACAGCCTCAGACCATTTAAACCATTATGAAACCAGAGTTTTCATGTCACACCTAATTTGGCGATGGAGGGAATGGCCTGCTCCCTGCTCCCCGTGGCCTCAGCCACATGTTCCCTCTCCCTCCCTTGTGCTGGGGCTACTTATTGCACAGCCAAGAGGTGAATGCGATCGATGAGCTGATCTGATGTGAGCCTTCTCAGTTTTCTGCCTGATCCACCAGTTATCCTGATTTATCATGTGGCTGGGCAGCTGCTGGAGTATCAAAATAGAGAGTATCAAAACCACATAGCTGGAGAAGGAGAAGGGGGATGGTCATTGCTCACAGGTGTGATTTACACCATATTCAGTGTAACGTTAACCCACACCCCACACTGCAGCTGTGAGGATGGGAAATGTGTATCAGCTGGCTACACATGTGATGGAACAAGGTAACTTGACATCACCAAGCTCATCATGGACAGAAATTCAGAACAAGTCAGCCAAAGTGGTGGCCCCAGTTGCTGCCGATCTTCTCCCCACAGCCAGATGCTCCCGCAATACGATGCTGATCCAGGTTAGGAAATACCTGGGCTAGGAAATACCTAACCTGGATCATTGCATACATTCCGTTAGCAATCAGGTGGGACTCACAGCTTGTTTTGAGTCTTGGCCCTTAGATCACTTCTCCACCACCTGCAAAAGGCCAAGCAACGTGAAAAAATAGGCTGTGCACAGTGAACATCCCTAAATTAGGATCCGAGGGAATGTCAGGAAGATGTGCCAAGGGAGGTTTAGGTTGGACATGAGGAAAAGGTTCTTCACCCAGAAGTGCTGGACACTGGAACAGGCTCCCCAGGAAGGTGTCATGGCCCAAACCTGACAGTGTTCAAGAAGAGACTGGATGATGTCCTCAGACACACGGTGTGAACTGTGGGGTGTCCTGTGCAGGGACAGGGGTCGGACTCCATGATCCTTGTGGGTCCCTTCCAACTCGGGACATTCTATGATTCTATGCAATGTTTTTGATCCAGACCAGTTCACTTATACTGATTTGGTGCTTTGTGCCATGGGGCTGTGGTGGGTTAGACTCTACAGGTGGATGGCTCCATTGTGTCATTCAACCACGGCCTTAGTACATTACCCCACGTTTTATTGGGTGCTGCAGCAAGAGGAGGTCCACTATGTAGAGTGGAACCATCAATCTCTGTAGCTTGCTGTTGTGACCATGCTTTTGCTTTATTTTTAGCAGTTTTACATTTTTATACAATGTCTTGCACAGATGTTCCATGAAAGGAGTCTCCATGCTCTGCAGTTAGGATGCTTAGCCCCTGGCCTTTCTGGGGCCATCCAGGACAATTCATGCACCCTGCGTCCCACCTTCAACAATCTTCTTCCTCAAGGACTTTGTGGTAACAAGCTGTGAGATGGATGGATACTTTTGGAAGTTGGAACATCTTGTGTTCAGCTTCTGTAGTGCTTGCTGATGCGATATCTTCTCCCTTGGGTTTGGGATTATTTGGACCAGGAAAATGCCTCTAAAGCCCTTGGGAAAGATGATAGATGAAAGATGATAGATACAAGCAGTCACCACTGATTCCCAGTTTGCCCTTGAGAAATATGTTGAACAGGAATACTTGAATGAATTACACTACACAGCATGAGCTGCAGCAAAATACCCATTTCTGGTGATCTCTTGGGACTGGGAGGCTGTTGCCTGGGAAAGAAAATGTGCAGTGTGCTCAACTGGCTTATGCACAGGAATTGCAATGCTTCTGGGAAGCACTGGCTCTACTGTCCATGGGGTGTCCAGCATTCCACCACTTGGGAGCATGTCCTGTAGTGAAGGAAGCAAAGGTACAAACCAATGTACTCCCGGAACAGTCAGCAATGTGACACTTAACAGCAGAAACACTCTTGATCCTTTCACTGTTTTGCATTCTGGGATCTCCCCAAAGAGCTGAACTCATGAGCAGCAAGACAGGAGAGAACCAGAAGTATTCCCCAGAGCTGCAGCAAAACAAGAGTTTGAAGGGTGTGCTCAGCTGGTTTACTGGGATCATAGAATCGTTTTGGTTGGAAAAGACCTTTAAGCTCATTGAGTTCAACCACTAACACAACACTGCCAAGTCTACCTCTAAGCCATGTCCCTAAGAACCTCAACTACATGCCTTTTAAACACCTATAGAAGGCTGTAAAGCCAAGTAGGAGATTTTCCACGTCAGCTGCAGGTCCCGTGCATAAGCATACACTTTATGGCTGGGATTCCCTATTTCAAGACAAGACTCAAAACGCCTCTGTTATATTCCCAGGTTTTCCTCACCATGGGTAATGACAGACAAATAATTTGGCTTCACCAGACGTTGGACTGGGCTCTACGCTTCCCTATGCTTCAATTTCCTCATCTGCAAACTGTGGATAATATTACTTCGTTATGGGGTTGGGATCATATGGCATTATTATATCTGTAAATCTCTTGCTGATCCATCTGTTCTCAGTATATTACAGGCAACCACATGGCTTATTGTTGCGTTGGACTTGACCACTCACCTCCCATTCGTCTCTGCTAATGCCGCAGAAATCATCACTTTGGGGTCCCTTTGTGGCCGATGGGGAGGAATAGGAACCTTCAGGGCATGATTCGTCTGACTCTCTTTATGTGGTTGCTACTGGGTGAGGTGAAGTCCACAACTTGTCATATGAATTCCGTTGTGGGTGTCACCATGGGGTGGAGTTAGAGCAGGTCATGGCCAGTAATGAATGCGGTAAAGCTGGAACAAGGAAAGACATGCCCTTTCTGTATGTGCGTGGAGATGGTTTTCATTTTTCACTAATATCTCCTCCTGTTCCAGAAAATGTGTGATTTCGTATATACTGACAATGCTATTAATCAGGATGGTGTTGGTTAGAGACATATTTGCTCAGATTTTGTGGCTGATTGCCTCCCTTGATTGGAATTAATGTAGAACTGAGTAGGCCAAAAGTGGGGGCTTTGATTAAAATTGCTGAAATGAATGAATTTTTTTTAAATTATTTTCATTTTTAATTTCTTTTTCATGGAAAATTCTAAAGTATTTTTCTTTCCATGAAACAACTCTTTTAAACTGGTGACAGAAGTTTGATGTTGGCTCTCTTGTATTATTTCTTTCCAGAATAAAGGAGAAGAGGCGGTGTGTTGCAGGGAGAAAGCTTTTCTTCCTTATTTCTGTAATTTTAAAAGTGAAAAAGACTCAACAAATAAAATTATGTTGAAAATAGCTTTTCACAAAAGCTTTTATACTTTAGCTTCAGAAAATATTTTCTGTTGGAGAAAAGATATATATAAATTTTTGACCCTTCTAACTGTAAATTATACTAATTCAAAAAGCCCCAGACTTTATCACCTCCAACATTTTTGTCCAAATGAAATGATTGATTATACCACTTCAAATCTCCATTTGATTTGTGGGTGGACACCTGAGTGAACAATGGATGCAGTGTCCTATTTCTGAGGGAAATTCATCTATAATATAAATTTTCCAAAAAGTAATGACCTGAACATGCCTAAGGAATATAGTATCCTCCTCGCTTAATTTTATTTTTGACCTATTTTTATTTTTTAATGTAAATTTATGTCTCAAACTCATATTCTTTTGGGGCTTGTGTTATCATAGAGTTATTTCTCACTATTGACTATATAGAGGAACAGGTAATTATTTCTGACTTTGAAGATCAATCCCATCTTCTGTCTAATTGAGGCATAACTGACTTTTTTTTTTTTGACAAAGATATGTTTAATAGAATCATGTATAACAGTGCTACCAAATAATGAATAGTTCATTGACGTGTACCGTGTTCTTAACACCTAATGCTGACATAGAGTAAAACAGTCGAAGAAAGATGGGAGACACATTGAACTCAGAGAAAAATAATCAAATAAACTGAGAGAAGAACTGTCCTATTGATTTAATCCATATCTTGATATTGTTTCTGATCTACGTCGTATATGGGCATCTCCATAAGTTGGCTGAGTGGTGCCTGTACAGCACCTTGCACAAGAGGACATCTGACATCTGGGTCCATGGTTCCAGTCCTGTCTACGTGTTACAGAATCACAGAATCACAGAATCACAGAATCACAGAATGGTTGGGGTTGAAGGGACCTCTGGAGATCATCCAGTCCAACCCCTCTGCCAAAGCAGGGTCACCAGAGCAGATCACACAGAATCACGTCCAGGTGGGTTTGAATGTCTGCAGAGAAGGAGACTCCACAACCTCTCTGGGCAGCCTGGTCCAGGCTCTGGCACCTCAGGGTAAAGAAGTTTCTCCTCATGTTCACATGGACCCTCCTGTATTTCAGTCTGTGCCCGTTGCCCCTCATCGTGTCACTGGGCACCACTGAACAGAGTCTGGTCCATCCTCTTGATGCCCACCCTGAGATATTGATCACATTGATCAGATCCCTCTCAGCTTCTCTTCTCCAGCTGAACAGCCCCAGCTCTCTCAGTGTCTCCTCATAGGAAAGATGCTTCATGCCTCTCATCATCTTTGTGTCCCGCCACTGGACTCCCTCCAGTAATTCCTTATCCTTCTTAAACTGGGGAGCCCAGAACTGGACACAGAACTCCAGATGTGGCCTCACCAGGGCAGAGCAGAAGGGGAAGATGAACCTGCTTTGACCTGCTGGTCACACTGTTCTTAATGCACCCCAGGTACTGTTGGCCTCTTGGCCACAGGGCACATTGTTGACTCGTGGTCAACCTGTTGTCGACCAGAACTCCCAAGTCATTCTCATATCATCTGTCTATCCACCTATCTATTTGATCTAGCCTTATCCATACTCAACTTTCACTACCGCTTTTTCTTTTTCTTTTTTTTTTTTTTTTTTTAATTAATTTGACTCAAGGTATTTCTTTGTAAGTTTGAATAGACTGGTATTTTTTCCATGACTTACATGCATTTAAAAAGAGGTGAAAAAAGCCCAAACCCAACCAGCAGTGGTCAAAGCCAAAGAGAGGGGGAAAAAAATCACCCTGTTCTCAATGGGTGTTTATTAGCTCAGGTTCTCTCCACCATTTGTTTTTATGGCAAGGTGAAAAACTATGCATTTCAGAAGCTTTGCACCTTTTCTCCTGGCCCCCCTTCAGCCCACTGCCCCCCTCTACTTGGACTCCTTTCCCTAATGGCTCTCCAAAATAATAACCCGTGGGCATTTGCTGTAATAAAGCATAAAGACTTTGTTCCAAATGAGTCCAACTGCAAGAGAAAAGCCAAAACCAACTCAAAATGAGATTTTTCTCACTCTGTGAATTTGCTATACTTGGAACTGGCAAATAATAAATTGAGCAATATGTGGAAAAACATGCAGCCCTTAGGATATTGGAGAATGGTTGGCATTGGGTGGGGCCATAGGACTCTTTTAGTCTCTAAGTCACAACACACTATGGTTCCTAGTCCCAATCTGCTTCCTCTCCTTTGGAGTTGCATTTTGCAAGCTGGACTCACTCTGAAAAGTTATCACCCACCTCAGAGGGGTAGAAAAGCTTTGGAGAGGACATGTAGAGTCTTAAGTGGAAGGAGGAGATGCATGTGTCCCAAATTCAGGACTCTTTAGCTTCCACGATCAAAGACTAGTAGGTACAGTCAGGACCTGAACTAGAGTATTCCCTGAGGAGACCACGTAGCTCAGGACTTTAATTCTACATTAGTCCACCTGTGACACTGAATTGCTTGTTGGCCAGCAATGAACCCTTCAAAACTAGCAGGACATGGGAATTCTGGGGCACTACTTACTTACTTACAAGTGCTTACTACAAGTGCTTACTACAAGTCAGAGCAGATGTCTCAACTTGGTGTGGGATTCACCTGCTCTGTGTCGTCTGTCTACAAAGTTAGAATCATAGAGTCATAGAATAATAGAATCACAGAGCAGTTTGGGTTGGAAGGGACCCTTGAAGCTCATCTAGTCCAACCCTTGCCATGAGCAGGGACATCTTCACCTAGATCACCTAGATTCACCTAGATTCACCTAGATTCACCTAGATTCACCTAGATTGTTTTGGCAAACAATGGTAGGACAAGGGGTAATGGGTTCAAGCTGGAACACAAGAGGTTCCGCTTAAATTTGAGAAGAAACTTCTTCTCAGTGAGGGTGACGGAACACTGGAACAGGCTGCCCAGGGAGGTCATGGAGTCTCNATTCTGTGATTCTGTGATTCTGTGATTCTGTGATCAGGTTGCTCAGAGCCCTGTCCAGCCTGGCCTTGAATGTCTTGAGGGATGAAGCATCTATCACCTCTCAGGGCACCCTGGGCCAGTGTTCCACCACCTTCACTGTAAAAAATTTCTTCCTCATGTCTAGCAAAACATCTACAGCCAGTGAAGAGAAACCGGGCAATGCCAGAGGGTGATTCATCTTGTCTTAAAAGAGGTTTCCGAGGCATATAGCATGATTTGTCCCCTGGGAGAATGTCTCTGGATGTGCTTTATGGAAGGCCTGTGCTGTTAATGGAGTTGGCTACCTCATCTTGAGATGGTTGAAGCTGGATGAGATGGATCCCATCAGTGATATCCCATCTGTGGTCCCATCAGCAATATGCCCAGGGATGTAACAGGGATTGTTCTGTGCTGGGTGTCAAAGCAGGAGCCCACCAGACCATGTAACAAGGTAGAGGCTTTGGCAATGGGTTGGTGGGGAAGGACTTTGTCCTCAAGCAGAGCTTTCTTCAGAGTGGAAGAAGTGTTTCTAACACAAAGGAGACATTCTCACTTGTTTTCTCAAGTCCTGTTGGGATAGGATCCACAACAAGAAGGCCTCGTCTTCCTCGTTAAACATCACAAGCACTGGAAGATGTGGTCTTCATCACCTTGCAATTGGGAAACAAGGCAAATAATCATAAAAAGATGAACATTTAGGTACACCGTTCCACACAGGACATCTAATCCTCCTGGAAATCAATCCAGATTAGGTATCCCAATAGGAAAGAGTGGTTTAGACACCTTCAACAATCAAGAGCAGTGAGTTGGCCAAGGGTGCATGAGGACAGGCAGTAGCTCAGACCCAGAAATGAAATCACATTGGCTGTGAGCGCTTTCTCTCTGCAGAGGTTTCCTGAGGTCCCCTGACAAATAAGGGACCAAAATCTGGTGTCAGTCAGCAGAACTAGTTTAAAGAAAAATTATTCCACTGTCATATATATTTCCTTTGAAATAGTAGTTTTCTTTGAAAAAGGGCAATTGTGGAGTTTCTTTTCAAAGTATTTTCTATTGGAGAAAGTTGAGAGGAATATATGTTTTTGAACTGCTCTCAACTTAAAACTGTCAGGTGCCTAAATCAGGGCTCTGCATCCCAGTCTTGCACCCACATGTCCAAACCTCAGCCATCACCATTCACTGAGGGACATGCTCATGTAAATCTAGCCAAACCGGTTTGACAACCAGACACATAGGAAGAGACCAACAGAGCACTCTTAAATCTGCTTCAGTGCAGCATCTCGATCTGTCAGGCACAGTAGTTTATAAAAATAAATTTCACTGGAAGGGTGCAGTTCCTTGCTAGATAAAATAGCTTTTAAAACTGGTGCAGCTAGATTTGCAAGATGTTCTCTGGCTATCCCCCGTATCCATATGTAGCTCTGGGCTGAAATCTCATGTGCTCTTTTGGCTGATTGAATATTGTCCTGAGTTTCTTGGGAGCAACTCATTATCATTGCTCTTGAAATCAGAGAGGCTTTATCATAGGGAACAAGGTTTGTTGCTCAACAAAAGTAAACTTTCCCACTGAACACAGAACATAGTCAAATATACTGCTTGCAGGCAGTGAAAACACCCAATCCAACAGGAAGGATGCATTTCAAAAAAGCTCCTGAGCCAAAACCATCCGAGTCTTACAATTCCATCACTTCGAATCTCTGTACCCCACAAAATTGCCCTATAAAAAATGTCATGCAATTTGCAGAAGCAACTTGGGAGGTTTAGGCTCTGTTTGATTGTAAACACCTGCTAATATTTTTAGTAGTTTTCCTTTCATTAGTATTCGTTGTCCTTCTCCTTCTTTTCTCTTTTTTGTTTTCTTTTTTTTTGAATTTTATTTTTTATTCTTTTCTGGCAGCCTCAGAATGGTGATAGAAAAAAATAAACACTAGGAAAGTAAGAGAACCTTGGGTAGACTACAGAAGATGTTAAAAGCTGCAAAGTAGTCATTTGCTGCATGTAAGAATTTTATTGGTCCTATATAACTCTGATACACTTCTTAAGTCTCACCCACTGGAACCCCAGCTATTAACAACAGCTTTCCTGTATGGATATGGATAACTAACTACTAAGAACTTCCTAAAGCTGAAATCATTTTGAAAAAAAGAGTCTGATATAATGTTTTAAGGACACAATCCCCATGAATACCACTAAACCAGATTCACTTCAAAATGTCTTGAGATATGTATCTTGTTACTTAGGATCGTAGACCAGAACAATTTCATTTTTTCCACCCTGTGCAATCATTTCATACAAACCTTTCCACAAATTGATCCCACTCCAGCTCTTGAATATAAGCTAAAGTGCCCTTTTCACCATTCCTGTTTCTCATGCAGGTCTTTTGTGGCCCCAGAGACCATGGATGTTCTATCAAAGGCCTATGATCTTGCTCTGCAGTCTCCTATGATCTGTTTGGTGTTGCATAATTTCAGGTGGGCTGAACTTCAGGCCACTCTTCTCTGTTCACACCACCTCCACTGAGGTAGATCTTATTTCCACTCTGTTAGTGACTTCATTCTGCTTGTGTCCCCAGGCTTTTGCTCACCTACCTGAATTTCTTCTGGCTCTCCCACATGAGACTTCTCTAGGTTGTCAAGCCCTGTCTGAGATTATTAGTTAATTTTTGGGGTGCTGTGTTGTGGCGTTCCAGCGTTACCAGAGCAAGATCCCTTTCTCCCTATTATACCTTTTTGTTGGTCTGTGGCTGCTCTAGTTTCAGTTCAGTCCTGGCTGCTTGTTGTCCTGGCATCAAGAGAAGATGTCTCCTCACGCTTCTGTTTGGCACTGCCTTATCAAACTGCTGCAGAGCATCGACCCTTTTTGTCTGGTACATTCTCCTTATCAAACTGAGTCTCCGAGTTTCCACAACTTAACTCTTGCTTGATCCTTCTAAGAGAAAACAATGGATGAATTAGACGTAACCAAGCATTGAAGATGACTTGGTCTGTTCAACCTTCTACGAAGTGAACGTGAGGATCTCATGAGACTGGAGGTTATCCTCAGCTGAAAGCTCTGCTCTTTATGTAGGTTGCCCTGTTGTTGGCTTCTGTCAATGGGCCATTCATCAGTGTCTCATTCCAAGCATATTGCTGCTCCCAGCTATGAAGGGTATGTCCATTTCATGACTGGCAGATTTTATATCTGCCTAGCTTGTGACTTTATAAATGAAATCCATTCTTATTCACATTTAGCTTAGGCCTCTTCTGAATAACAATGGATAAAATCCAGTAGTACTTTCTCTTTGAAAGGTGGCCAGTCCTGAGATATAGGAGCTGTTCAACTGTCTGCTACACTTCTGGCTTTGTTGCATTCCCAGGAGTCTCTCAGACAACTTGGGCCAGAGCGTGGATCCAAATGTGACGCCGTGGACAAATGTCATCTATCAGCCACGCTTGGAATATTTCCATTAGCAGCAGGTTGGACCATCTTCTCTCCTTGTGCTGGTTGTGTCCAATGTGGTAGTGTAATTTCTCCATGATACTGTTTTGTGGTGGGGCTGCACAGCCCCTACCATGACCCCAGGAGAAGCAGAAGAGTTGCTCACCTTCAAAGAACAGAGCAAGTTGTTTCCTTCTCAATAATTATTTGCTTTTAGAGTTTTGGAAGACTGGCCAGTGCCACCACGGTTCATATACTGGTTGACAGGTAAAAGCAAGAAAGATAATCTGGAATACTTTCTATCCTAGCTACATGCATACTAAAGGCCAATCACAAAGTTCTTTGCAGGCTTCCACAGCAGCTTCTGTCCACGTTCTATCAAAATTTTAATCTCCTTTTAGCATGATTTCCTCCCAGATTTCTCTTTCTGCCTCTGTAATTAACTCATGGTGACTCTCCTCCCAATCTTGCCCAGGTTAAAGTTAGCACAGTAGTTTATATCCCTCATTTGGCCCAGCATGATCTGAAATCACAATAGGATATGATGATGTGTATATAATTCCTTGGTTATCTGAAGCTGAAGCAGATTGCTACTCTGACCTGACCTGGCCAGTCTTGAGTCCGTCGGGCTGTACACCAAAATTTTAAAACATTTTAAAGGCAGACATTCAAAGTTCAGCATCAAATCCAATATCACGATGAAGTTTAACAATTCCTCAAAGCCAGAATTTTGCTTCAGCCTCATATCTCCTTATCTGTTAAGGTTACTAAGGAAAAGATGAAAAGATGAAAAATTTGGTTGGTGGTTTTTTGTTGTTTTTGTTTGTTTGATTGATTTTTGTTTGTTTGGGGTTTTTGGTTTTTTGTTTGTTTGTTTTTAGTGACCCCCATGTCTTACACTGATACTGGAGATCAGCCATGGTTTCATATTTGACGGAGAAATTCCCTTCTATTTCATTTATCTCTGGTCTTTTGAAACTCACCACTTTATTCCACATAACTTTAAATCGCACAGTTTTTTGTTCTTGACCTTCATCTGTCATTCCAGCTAACTGTGAACAGGAAAGAATACAGAAGGTCACCACAGGACTTTTGGCAGAGCAGAGGAAGGGAAAAAAAGAAGAAAAAGTGATTTTTTTAAGAGTCCTTTGCATGAGTCAGAATTTCATCTTAAAGAACATAATTGCTCCATTGCTCAATTGTGGCTTGGGGTCTTATTAGCAGAGGAAAAGAAAATGTGCTGCTTCACTAGTCAGCGGTCCTGCAGACTGCAGCAGCCGTGCCAACTTCTCCGGGATATATCTGCAGAGGGGAACATTAATTCCATGGTGCCTGTTTGTTATTAACACCCCGCTCTGATTGTGTACTGTGCTGGAGATGCAGTAAAGCTGGGTGCAGTAAAGCTGCGTTTATGTCTCGGTGGCCACGGCAGAGGTGGAAAGCAGCAGAGGGAAATGAGCGACAGGGATGCTTGAGAAAATTCATTCCAGCAAGTGGAACCTGTCACTGCTTAAACAGACCAGTTCTCAGTACTTAATGCATAACAAAGATGCTGATTTGAAAAAAAAAAAACAAACTTGAATGATTACATTTGCCCCCACAACCGTCTCCAGTGTGGCCCTGGAAAAGCAAAATGTGACAGTCAATGATCAAATCATAGAATCATTTTGGTTGGAAAGGACCCTCAAGATCATGGAGTCCAAGTATTACCCCACCCCTGGCACTGCCCCATGTCCTGAGAACCTCATCTCCGTCTGTCCAACCCCTCCAGGGATGGTGACTCCAGCACTGCCCTGGGCAGCCTGTTCCGATGCCCCACAGCCCTTTCTGGGAAAAAAATTTTCCTAAAATCTGATCTAAATCTCCCCTGGCACAACTTACTTCCTGTCATAATTCCTCTATGGGTTAAAATGTTTGCTAGGCAAATAATACGCTGCAAGATGTATCACAGTTTTGCTCTAATTTTGGTCACTGCAGTGACCACGTTATTCCATGTCGGTAATAGATTTCCCATAGACCCTGAGCTGATACCCAGTGTGCTGGGAGCAGTCCTACATGCACAAAAGTGGTCTCGGATTTGTTTTCTTAAGAGTATTTTCTTTGTCCTCTTTCTGACCTCTCCCTTTCCCAGATTACAGTTTTGTCCAACTTCAGAACAGAGCATGACATCAGCTTGAGTCAAAACCAACAGATCTTTTTGGTGTGAAGTGAAAAAATAATAAATGAAAGGTTAAAAAAAAAAATTAAAAGAAGAGCATTCAAAAAAATGAAATGTTTTGACTGAGACGGGAAGAAACTTGCACAGTGTTTGCAAAACCAAAATCCAAGCTGCCTTATCTATTCCTTAAATCATCGGGGCACTCGGCAGAGAGGCAGCAGCACTTGTCCAGCGTGGTGGGCTGATGTCAGCTCATCAACTTTCGAGGCACAGCAGAGGGTCTACCGGAGGTGGAGGTCCATCCTGCAGAGGGTCTACCCCCGGATGTGCTTGAACTCTGCAGCTCTTGAATGACCTGAACTTTCTTTCGCTGTCCCAGTGGATATTTAAACACGACACAAAGTGTAATAGTTTTTATAAGGGAGAACCCAAGAGCGGCAGATAAGATGTGTTCCTTGGTAGCAAAATAACAGGAATTTAGGCCAGGCAAAGGAGTTTTCCGCAGCCAAAGTAAATACTTAAAACACCCAGTTGTAAGCGGCTGCACGCTGACAATCTCTCTTTTGCCTGGTTAAGGCTGGACACCCAGGGCTCAATTCAGCTGCTTGTGCCTCAGGATTTGGAGCCATTTCAGGAGCCCTGGGGCTGCAGCTGCTGTTCCAGGAGGTCACCATGGTCTCTCATAGGTCCCATCTCTCTGTGCCTGCCCTGTGCCAACCTCTCAGATACACCAGGGTGTCACAAGAGCCCTAGACATTTGGCATAAGTAACAACAGCGAGCTTCAGTAGTGTGAGTGAAGTCCAAGGTGTGCTTCAGCTGTCTAAATACAGATGTCCAGGGCCACCTGAAGCACCCAGGGGTATCTGATACATCCACACAAGTTGTCTAACAGAGTGGTTCTTCTGTCTAGAGGCAGTGGAAGGGCCCGTGGAATATCCCAGGGCACCACAAGTAGGCACCTGTGTTCAGATAATTGAGCTGATCAACACCATGTTGGTTGAGCAGCTCTTCTGTGGTCCTTAGATCTCTTCAAAATCTTCTGCAAATTTAGCCTCACGATGCTGAGGGGTCTGGAGCATCTTTCTGATGAGGGAAGGCCAAGAGAGCTGGGTCTGTTCATCTGGAGAAGAGAAGCTGAGAGGGGATCTCATCAATGCTGATAAATATTTCAAGGGTGAGTGTCAGAGGATGGACCAGACTCTGTTCAGTGGTGCCAAATGACAGGGTGAGGGGCAACAGGCACAGACTGAAACACAGGAGGAGAAACATCTGAATATGAGGAGAAACTCCTTTCCTTTGAGGTGCCAGAGCCTGGCCCAGGCTGCCCAGAGAGGTTGTGGAGTCTCCTTCTCTGCAGACATTCAACCCCCCCTGGACACCTTCCTGTGTGATCTGCTCTGGTGACCCTGCTTTAGCAGGTGGGTTGGACCAGGTGATCTCCAGAGATCCCTTCCAACCCAAGTAATTCTGTGACTCTGTAATTATATGAAAGAACTCCTTTAAGCCACAGCAAAGATATTGATCCATGAAAATATCTTTTTTTTTTTTTTAATTTTCTGAAAACTGTAACAAAATCACCAAAATTAAATGATCTCCTCAACCAGCGCACAGCAGAATTGGGATACTTGGCTTGTAAACATATTCACTGACTCACAGAAAGAACAGTCTAGATAAATAAGGTAGAACTAGTAAGCCAATTGTATAAATGGGGAAGAAAAGAGGAGTTTTTGTGTGTGGATGGATCTACATGATCTGGAATGAGTCAGTATAAACAGTGATATGATTAGTTCAATATCCAGCAAAAAAAAATCTGTAGCAGTGTAAAGTTTCCTAATCACCATTTGCCATTCCAGCACTTTAACCATAAGGCCATCTTTCCTTTTATTCTTGTCTAATTCTGACAGATTTATACCAGCACATATTTAGTAACTGGTGTAAATCACACTTGAACAGAAGTGAGAATGCATTTTGCTAATTCCTATGACTATAAGCTCTGTCCTAGGGGAAAATATTTTGTTCCAAAGTGAAGCAGCTAACATGTTTTTATTTATGTCAGCTTTGTTAGCAGGACTCTCATTATTCTGTAGCACGCTATGCTGATGTCAGTGGTAGATTTTAGACCTCATACATGACAGCTCTCCCTTCCCCTCCCCCTGTACAAACAGCTCCATTTCCAGACATGCAAGGATGCCAAGTTCACTCCCTTCTGTAGACAGATGGACTCGCCAATTTTGCTGTCATTGTGTTTTCTGGTCTCAAAGGTCACGATTTTCAAACAGGGGCGGGAGAACAGATTTAGATGATGGAGGAGCCAATCCACCTTGTCACTCTGGCTTGGAGTCAACCAGATAGAACTTTTCTGAAGGTGTAGAAGTGCTTGGGTCATTCCCCCACCAATTTTTACCTGTCACTGGGACCTGTTGAAGTCCAGTCTACAGGAAGAGGTCAACCGTAATCACAGGTTAAGATTGGGTTGAAGCTTCAGGCAGCATGGTTCACCTCTTGGTCCACCTCTGCCCTAGAGACTCATTTCACCAGATTCCCCACTGGTTCAGAGAGGGTGATGGAGCACCCCTTTGTGTTCTGAAATGAGAGCTGGAGGGTATTTGGGTATCTGAGAGCATCTCCAGTGGATGGTTCTACACACCTATGCTTTCCCAGCTGAGTTGTACCATGGATGTCATAGAATCATAGAATTGCTTTGGTTGGAAAAGACCTTTAAGATCATCGAGTCCAACCACTAACTTAAGACTGGCACTTGGGAACCTGAGAGCCTCATCTCCACATCTTTAAAACCCCTCCAGGGATGGTGACTCCACCATTTCCCTGGGCAGCCTGTTCCAATGCCTGACAGCCCTTTTCATGAAGAAATTGTTCCTTATATCCAATCTAAACCTCCCCTGGCACCACTTGCGGCCATTTCCTCTCATTCTATCACTTGCTTGGGAAAAGAGACCGACCTTCCCCTCACCCCAATCTCCTTTCAGGTAGTTGTAGAGAGTGAGGTTTCCCCTCAGCCTCCTGTTCTCTTGGCTACCTTGCCTGGGCTGTGAGCTGACGCACCAAGTACTCACTGATACCTGCATGGACACACCTACATTTACTTATTCATAGACTCATAGAATGTCCTGGGTTGGAAGGGACCCACAAGGATCATGGAGTCCAACTCCTATCCCTGCACAGGACAACCCCACAGGTCACACCGTGTGTCTGAGGATGTTGTCCAGTCTCTTCTTGAACAATGTCAGGCTTGGGGCTGTGTCACCTCCCTGGGGAGCCTGTTCCAGTGCCCAGCACCTCTGGGTGAAGAACCTTTTCCTCATGTCCAACCTGAACCTCCCCTGGCACATCTTCCTGACATTCCCTTTAGTTATGTCGTTTGTCACTAAAGAGGAGAGTTGAGTGCCTATCTTTCCTCCTCCCCTTGAGAGGAAGCTGTAACTGCAATGAAGTTTCCCCTCAGTCACCTCTTCTCCAAACTGAACAAACCAAGTGACTTTCACCTGTGAGCTGGGACACAGCTGTCCTAACACCATGGGACAGATGGAGGCTGAGTCTTGTACCTAACAAGCGTCTTTTTTCCTTATAGCTTTTCTTTAGGGGTGGCAGAATTTTAAAAGTAGTGCAGTAGACTCTAGGATTTGCAGGATATTTCTTTCCAGAAGCACTTATAAAACCTTTCACAGAAATCTCTTCACATTAAGGTAGAATAAAACAGTTGTTTAACTCAGAACAGGGACCATTCTGGCTTCAGACAACAAAAGACATGGGCTGACATTTCGAGTAGGCAAAAACAGTACGGACGATGCAGGCTGCTGCTGGGGAGAGACTCTTGGACCTTCAAGCCCCGTGGTGTGAGCCATGACTACTAGGATCTTTGCAACCTGTTGTAGCACATGCCTATCTCTTTGTAGGCATGTCCACTCACCCCTTTGCATCCTTGTCCTTCAGCTCAGCAGTGGGGTGTGTGACAGACTTGCAACTTATTTCTTTTCCATGGCTTGGTATTTGTCAGCTGGATCAGGGGCTAATTTGCTCAGAATTCCCATGGCATCTCCTATCCAAGAAACCTACAGACCTGGGACTCTTCAGCTTCAGCATTATAAGAAATTGTGTGTTCAAGCTGTCAGAGCTGGTGTCTTCAGAAGACATGGGAAAACCTCGCTTTGCTAACCAGAGTAACAGGGGTATATCAGGAAACTAGTATCTACCACCCTGCCCTTGAAGTGCGGGTTGGAGAACAGAGCGTTGTGAACTCTGCTGCTCCCGGGAGGAAATGGAGAGGAAGAAAAGGAGGGAGAAGTGTTTGTTTCTTCTTCTTATCTCTCTGTTCTCTCACTTTCTCTTATCTCTGAGCCCTGTTTGTTTTTCCCAGGTGCATGCAGGTAGCTCCTCCAGTTTGTCATTTTTCCCAATAGGCTCTCCGGGCGTGAATGGAAAATGAAAGCACTCTGATGAACTCACTGGCAAAAGGAAGCAATCAGGGGAGCTTATCTCAATTTTACAAAAGCTTTTTCAACAGTGCTTGTTGTATTTGTGTGGTGTGATTAATTGAGGGCTTCATCCGGCTCTCAGAGATGCTTTCCTTTGGTTTTAGAGGTCTAGAAGAGGTCTCAGGTACCCAGTTGGGTCAGTACCCAGGGCCATGGCAAGGAAAGAACAAGTTTTAGCATTTTGCTCAAGTTCAAAGTGTTGGAGGTGACAAATACCCGTGATTGTAGGAAGCAGATCAGCTGCCATCAGAGTTATCTGAAGGGGCAAATCTGCACTGGAGAGGTTCCTGCAATTAGGAAAAATATTCTAGATAATCCAGTGTGGTGGGTTGACCTTGACTGGATGCCAGGTGCCCACCAAGCCACTCTATCACTCTGCTCCTCAGCAAGATGGGGGCGAGGAGAAAATAAGATGGAAAAAAACTCGTGGGTCACGATAACGGCAGTTTAATAAAGAAAAAGCAAAGGCCGTGTGCAGAAGCAAAGGAAAACAAAAGATTTATTCTGTACTTCCTATCAGCAGGTGATGTCCAGCCACCTCCTGGGTAGCAGAGCTTCAGTACAAGTAGCAGTTGCACTGGAAGACAAATGCCGTAATAATGAATGCCCCCCTACTTTTCTCTTAACTTTTATTACTGGCAGATGTCATATGGTGTGGAATATCCCTTTGGTCAGCTGCCCTGTGTCCTTTCCCAAGATTTTGCCCATCCCTGAGCCTACTGGTGCAGAGGGAATGCTGGAGAGACAGCCTTGGTGCTGTCTGAGCACTGCTCAGCAGTAGCCAAAACATTGAGGTGTTGTCAACACCTCAGTAGCTACAACTACAAAGAACAACACTATGAGAGTTGCTATGGGGAAAAACTCCACCTCAGCCAGACTCAATACACGGTACAAGTCCATTGTGTGTATGCTCTTAACTCTTCTTTGGTATTTTTATTTAATTTGGTCAGAATTTCCACGAAGTCTCAACCAGGTTGTTTACCAGTTGATTGATTTGACACTGATTTTGTCAGCAATCTTTTTGATCCAGATAAAGCTTCTACTTGATGAACTCTAAAGCTCCAGAAAAAATGAATTATTCTTTCTTCCACCCTGCCATTTTCTTCTCAGTGTTTCTACTGTCATGATACTTCCACCACTATATAAAATCCCTTTTTCTTTTTCCTTTTCCTTTTCCTTTTCCTTTTCCTTTTCCTTTTCCTTTTCCTTCTTT
>VWYH01003120.1:228257-344023 GCA_013399365.1 Pampusana beccarii | reverse complement strand
CCTTCCTGAGATGTGACCTAGGCCAAGCCCTGGTGATCTGAAATGCTGGCCCAAGGAGGATTAGATATGCTGACTGGAAGCAAAAGCCCTGAGTGGATGCAGTAGAGCATCTTTTGGGGCGGAGTGGAGAGGAGACTCCTCTAGCCCACCTTGCAGATTTTGTTATGCCATATATTTCGTGGTTATGACTAAGAGGGGCTACAGTGGGATTCAGACCAGCTACAAAGAGAAATATACCCCTGGCAAAAGGGCAAGGAGTTGTAGAAAGCCTAACAAACACCCCTGGAAGACAAACCATCATCTGGCTTTTCAGGGTCATTGAACAAGCAATAATACCAACCTCACAGCACTGAGCGCTTCCAACTCATTAAAGCTCAGCCCATCCTGGAGGCAATGCATTGAATCAAGAGGGACACAAAGTGTCATCCCCATCACTCTTTGAGGACAAGGACCAAATTTCAGGTGTTGCCTGGACTCTGACTCTCTTTGGGACCCAGGAAGGTGCATATTCAAACACAGAACAGGAGGAAAAAACAGCCAGTTCCCAGTTTCTCCAGTGCCAAGGAGTTTGGCACTAAGCAGCTTTTTGCTGTGTGGTGTCTGGCAGTGCTGGGTCTTATTTTCAACAAGCCCCGTTAAAGGATTACAAGAGCCTAGTTAAAATAATGCCCTTCGAGCTTATTCATTATTGGAAAGAAAACAGGAATAAACAGAAAGGGTTCTATCATCCACAGTGTTATTGCTTGTAGTGCTTTGAGAGAAGAAAAAAGAGCAAAACTGGCAAGTATTAGAGAAATATATAAACACACACACAGTTGTCTACAAATATAAAGTAAGTTTTGTTTCATTTCTGGTTTATAGTGCTCAAAAAAAATTCAACAGCTCCCCTCCCTACTTAATCTAATTACTCCTGATACTTTGCCATTGCATTAAAAGTTTTACCTCTAAGAAATAATCAATTAAAAAAGAAAAGAAAAGGAAGAAATTCCAAAAGGGAGTTGCTATATTTACCCTTTTAATAGACTTTATTAAACCTTCATTGTAAAGCCGAGGAGTTTCACATCAGCCGGAACAACAACAACAAAAAGTCAGATCATAAATACTGTTTGCCACAAGTGGTCACGTTTTCCAAATAAAACAGCTTTGCGTGGAAGGCTGGATGGTTTCAATGGAGAGCTAATGGGGTAGGGAGCCTTTTCCCTTAAGGCTGCCAAGATGAACCTCATCCAGACTGGGACACCAGCAAACACAGAAGGTCCCAATCCTGCTATTCATGGACCTCAGACTCTATTGAGGTCTCCTGTGCTTTTCAGGGAAGATAAGATGGATTCTATGCCTTCTGTAGAAATTGGGGAACTCATGTGAATGGACACCAAGAAGGATTCTCCAGGAAGCCACTCTAGCTCAGAAGACTCCAGACACCTTGATTGCCTCAGCTTTGGTCCGTTACCACATCCCTTCATCTCCAGAGTAGAGGTAGCACCGTGCCAGGTCATGTATCCAATGCACATCAGCAGTGGTGCATCTGATACCTCATCTTGCTACGTGATGGGAGCTTGAGCAGTGATGGATTTGGTGGAAGTGCCACGCTGAGCTACAATGAGGAGGGCTCCTCTGAGGGAGGGTATTGTTAGATGATTTATCATCAGCAGATGTAGTTCTGAGGGCTTTCTTCTTTCCCAGGACCCATGTTCAGGTAGTTATCAGTTGCTTCTGGCATATGGAGTCACCTATCAGGAGACATGCAGAGGCTGGAAATGAGGGAGCAGAGAGCATGAAGGATGGCTGAGTGAGAAGCTTCATGTCTGGTGGAGTGGGAAGAAGCAGGAGGTAGAGACAGTGACTGGCTATTCATTTACAAGTTACTGGAATAGGTTTCCTTCCCCAAATCCATGTCTAACCATAGGAATGGCCACACTGGACCAGCCTGAAGACCCACCTTGCATAGGACATCCGCTGGTTCCTGAGCACTGCAATGTAACATCAGGGCAAGTACGCAGTGCTCTTCTCCCAGTAATACCTCAGCTTCCAACAATTCATGGCCAGAGGTCACATATTTGTTTAAGAGCTGTAGATAAATCTGCTTTTTGAATCATGCTGGCTATAAGCATCCACAGATTCTTGTGGCGAGGACTTTCAGAGTTTGTTCAAGTACTTGACATGCCACATGCTGAACTAATTTGATCCCCTCTATTTCTTGCACTGGAGGAAACTAATAACAGTCAATCCCTTTTCCTCTCACAATTTTATAGGCCTCTATCGTCTCCCAACAATCCATCCTGAATAGTTCTATTTTTTTTAATGATTCCTCCCAAGCAGAATGTTCCTTCCTTTTGGCCTTTCACGTCACCTTTATCGAAAAGTATATTTTAATCTAGTTTATTGATGTTTTCAGATCTTGTTTAGCTTTATGACTTGTGGTGAACAGAAATGCTTGGTAGAAATGTATTGATCTGAGGCTGACAGGAAAGGAGATGTTTTCTTCAGCCCAGTGGCTTTTTCTGATATTTCTGCATCACACAGTCACATCTGCATTGGCATCTATTCCCACCAATTTCAGCAGCCTACTTCAATCAAATTAACAGAACAGGCACAAAGGCTCACTCTTTAATTAATTTATGGATATTGTGATCAGGTCCATTGTTTTATTTGCTATACGCAGGCCTGAATCTCCCAGAGGCAGGAGTTCTGCCATGACAATCCCTGCCAGGCTCCAAGGTCTGCTCTCTGACCCCGAGGCCATCATATAGAAAGATCTGCATTTGCACTCTTAATCTCTTTTATCTCCAGAAGAAAGTATCCACATCTCAATTGCTTTTGTGTTCAGTCTCTGCAATGTTCAAATTCCCAAAGACTATGCAGGAATGGTGTGGGAAGGTGATAGTTGACCAAGACTAAACCTTTACCAAATGACCTTTCGATTGCTTGCAGTTAAAGGAGAAAAATATCTGCAGGCCAAACAAACCATTGTGTAAGGGAAGGACAATATTTCTGAAAAGATGGTCTTTGGCTTCATGTCAAATCTCTGCTTTGCACATTCAACACGCATCCAAAGTCAATTCGTCCGCAAGTAGGACTGAAAAATGAGCAAGAGATCCTGAGATCCTCAACTGCAAAGATGTCACAGTCTCTGTGTCCAGTAATCTTGATTTAGCAATTTTGTCAGCTAGTGGAAACATGATTGTCACCAAGGATTAGGCCTAATCCAAACCCCTTTGCAGCCAGTTGAAAGGACACCGTTATTGCTTGGAGATATTTTGCATCAACTTCCTTAGAATGAAAAGGTGGGAAGGATGCTGCTGAAGTCAGGAATTTATCTATAAAAACTCCTGAAGTTTAACCCTGTAAAAAATAAAAATAAATAAACAAACAAACGAAAAGTAAGAAAAAAATGAAATAAAAGCAGAAGGAAAATTTTATTGAAATTTGACAGAGGAAAAAGAGATTAAAAAGTGGAAAATGCTAATGAAAATTCTAGTTTTAATGGACATGTGGGTTGTGTGGAGTGGATGGTTCTGCAATCTTTTTCAGACAGCTGAATTTATACACATTTTTTTTCCTTTATCTTTGTTCCAGCAAAACATTTCTAAGCATGTGCGTAACTTTGTGAGGGCATTTGCATTCTTATAGAAATCAGTGGTACCATATGTTCCAAGATAATCAAGTGCTTAAGCACTTCAAACACTCAGGATTCAAAACAGATCAGAGACAACAAAGCAAGCATGTAATAAACACAATTGCTCACTCCTAAAAGGAAGTTTTGAAATATTTTATGTTTCTTTTTGTTCTTTTTCTTTTCTGAGAAAATCCCAGCACTCGGAGTCTGGCGATTTGGGGAAAACCTCAGATTTAATTGGGAGGCAGAAGTATATTCCTAGCTTGTATAGTTGTCAATAAAGTACCAAAAAGACTACTATCAAGGTCCAAAGTCTTGACTTTTTGTTGATGAAAATGCTAGTAGTTTTAAAGGCAATGATGGGTAAAATAGTGTAACACCAGAACATGGAAAAATGCAATCACAGATTTGCAGGAGAAAAGCATGGTGTGTTTCCTCTCATTGAGGCAAGAAAGGAATTGGAGGCACCAGGACCTCCAGTTTTTAGCAGTGTGGGCCTCTCAGACATTTGGTCTAACAGCTAAATTATACCAGTCATTGTCATAGTGTTTAGAGTTAAAGTATTTTTAGGGAAGCGTACCAATCTTTTAAGATAAATGTGAAAGAACATCCATTAAATTTATTTACAGAATAAAGTATGGAATTACCAGAACCTACTTAGAAAGCTAGAAGTTTAGCTACAGCAATGGTACGGTTTGTTTGGATCTAGTTATAAATGCGTATTCAGGAATGCCAAAGAGACAGACGAAAACCTGATGCTGATTATATGAACATGAGAAAAAACGTCTAAATGAGAGAATATTTTTGCCATCTAAAAACATATTTTGAACTATGGAGAAAGAACCTTTTTGCTGCTGTGTTCTGATAAATGGAATCTTAGCTACAGTCACTGTAAATTCACAGATCTCATGCTCACAATAGCTGATGCTTATTTCTCAAAATCTTATATATTAGCTAATTTCTCAGCATAAAAATGCCACTGTTGGCACTGGCAGTGGGTTCTAGTGTTCAAAAATGGAAACTGTGGTTTGTTCTTCAAGGAGGAAATAATGGTGCAGCTCACGGAATGTGAAAGCATCCAAGACTTTATAAAAGAGGACATAAAACTACAAGACAAGGAGCTTCAGGCTTTGTAGAAAGAAACACAATCAGAATGGAAGCCAGCTAGGAAGACCCAAGAAAAAAATATATATTTAGCCTGCAAATTAAGGGAAACTGAAAATAGTAAAAAACTTAACAAATGAATTTCTGTACATGTCCAGGAATATTCAGAAAACTGGCTACCAGACGTTCTTTTTACCCCTAAAAATAATTGAAGCTTGCCAAGACTGACCAGCTGTGTCTGGTGTGTTTATGCAAAAGTGTTCACGCAATTTGCGAAAGAGACATATATATAAACTGAAAAAGGTTAGATAGAAATTTGCAGCCAGAAGTTTGGAGGAACAAAGGTTAATTGCAACTTCTTATTTGGGCTTGAGCATAGAAGTCAATATTGAGAGAATAAAGGCTACTCAATATTTAATAGACATATGAAAAGGATGGTAAGCATTGATATCGGCTTAAATCTAGCAAATTTTGAAACAGGCAGAAAGCTCATGGAGTCACAAAACTGAACTTATCAGTAATGGAAATGGTCACTGGGGAACGTGTACAAATCCAGAAATGGGAAAAACAGTCTGAAATTTAGATGGTTGCAATACGAGATAGTCCGGCAAGATGGTGAGCTCATGATCAGTCTGGATTTGCAGATGGCTAAAAATCTTGTGATCGGTGCCCAGAAAAGCTTTGGAAATTCCTTTCAGAGATGTGGTCCATTTGAAGCCAATGGTTTGTAGGCAGTTTCTTCGCATTACATGAGTGCTCTTGCTGCCAGGGGCAGAAACTGTTACACCAGGAATATTCAGGGGTTGTTGTCCAGGAGAGTTGGGAAATGCCAGAAGACCTCAGATTTCAGATTTTTAGCTGTTAAAATTCTCTGTGGCTGGAGGCAAGTGGGAAGTCCTGTCTCCAAACCAGTGGATGTCACCAGTCATGTTAGCACATCTTTACCTGCTCCTGATAAATGAGACAAGGCTAGTTGCCTAAATTAACCCCATGATCTAGAAAATAACTACATGAGCACTTAAACCAGCATTTTCAAGAATGAAAATATATTTCAGCCACAACAGCTGGAGAAAGGACTGTGAAGTGTCTGTGAACAATTCCTGACTCAGAGGCCGTAGCCTCCTGGCTGCTTCATAATCTATATCTATCTATATAATCTATATATTAGGTAAATATTAATTTAATATTAGGTAAACTGAATTGAGTCCTAATTAATTTTCACAGTCCGTTGTCTTCTGGACAAAATGAGTAGCCCAAATTTCAGTGAGGGACACTGAGGCAAGGAGAAAGGTCACAGGTTGCTCCAGTTCATACAGTAAAACACTGTTAGGACCTGTCAGGGAACTCATTGAATGCAGAGGGCATCCCAGCCTTGAGTATCACACTTGGATCACCATAGGTCAGATCAGTATTTTGGTACCATGTGAACACCCAGTCATCTCTGAAACACTCTCTGAAACACTCAGATGCATCCAGAAAGGAAAGAAAATACCTGTGGACAAGCTCAGGGATTTTAGATACAAAACTCCAGGCTCTGCTCTGAGAAGTGTAAATCCCCAGAAACCCACACAGTTCCTCAAGGTTCATACCGAAGCTATTTGGACCAGAATTCGACTTTCCAACCTTCACATCGTTGCACGTAATTCCCGCATGAAAATGGGTAGTTTAACCCATTTCAGGAGGATCAAATCACTCAGGTCCTGAGCCAAGGGTCCCCCTCCTCTTCTCTTGATGTCACGAAGAGATTAAAGCAAGGCTTCTGGCTGAATACCCCCGCATCACCGCTGCCTGTAACGGGGAGATTTATAGCTCTCATTACATACCAGAGGAGTTAAAGGCCATGCACCTCATCAGGACCTGTTCTCGGTTTATAGCTGCCGCCCACCAGCCTCACTAATGATCCCAGATAATCGCTCCTTGAATGTTCCCAGTCACCTTGACTTACAGCTCTCTCCCCGTGAGTCATGCTATGAGTCTACAACATGGTATGCAGGAAAAAAAAAGAAGTACTTTCTTGCATCTGGCTTTAATTACCTTCATTTTTAATTAAGTTCTGTGGTTTTAATATCAATAACCCTGGGCTGGAAAGATTTGCTTTGCTTGGATGTTTGTTCTCCATGCAGGCAAATGTTGCTGGTCAGTTATCCCGTCTCAGTCCCCTCTAACCTCCAAGGGTCTTGGTCAAATGCTACTGGAATTCGCTGAGGTCCTGGACATGGGTCATACAGACTAGACTGGGCAGGTCAGTGTCCTCTTATTCACCTTAAGTCAACTGTAAAGCCCTCTCTCTCTCTCCCTTTTGATTTCAATGGGTGATAGTTCCTCATGTGGCCAAAAATATCAGTTGAAACTAATGGTCTTCTTAATGGATTTTAGAGCTGGTGAGGACAGCTGAGTAATCATGCAATCACAGAATCATTTCAGCTGGAAAAGACCCTCAGGATCATCTAGTCCAACCATAACCTAACCTAGCTCTAGCACTAAACTGTGTCCCTGAGAACCTTGTCTAAATGCCTTTTAAACCCCTCCATGGATGGTGACTCCACCACTGCCAATATCCAGTCTAAACCTCCTCTGGGGCAACCTGAGGCCATTTCCTCTTGTCCTATCACTTGCTACTTAGGAGAAGAGACCAACACCCATGCTACAACCTCCTTGAGTGAGCTTCCGTGGGCAGGACCACGTTTTGTCCTGTATGTGTGTATGTAAATGTCACTACCACCTTCACCCATGGCAAAGACATCTTGGTGATACATTCAGCTTAAATAAAAAGGTGGAGAAATCAAAAGCTGATAAAAATAAATGCTTTTCCACACATTATGGATGTAGACCATGGAGAGCATTAACACAGGAATGTAACAAGATTCAAGACTTTTACCTGGCTAGAAAAAACAGGCACTCCATCACTGAATATGAATGGATTAAAAAGTTTTATTAAACCTCAAATTCGAGGCAACCTTGACCTATGAGAGACATGGGACAAGCCTTAGCAGATCAGCTGTTTTTCCAAAGTTTCCTCTACAAGAGCTGGCATTGCTCACGGTATGAGACAGACTGCACACCAGAACCAGACTCTTACGTCCCTGCATAGTTTGTTTTCAAGAGGGACAATGAAACAGAGCAGACATGTCAAAGCTGAGCTCTTAAAGTCATTGAAGTGTAAAGAATCATCTAAGCCGTGACTGAGAATGTACATAGCCCTTGGGAAGTCACTGTTCATTATATCGGAGTACAAAATCAGGTGGTTCTGCAAGCTTAGGGGACTCTTTTTCAGATGTCCTTTTAACACTTGGTAGTGTTGGATTAACAGTTGGACTTGATGATCTTAAAGTGCCTTTTCCAACCTAAATGATTCTATGATCCTGCTGGCCAGGCCTGTAAAGTCAGAACGAGAAAAAAGGCCACATCTGTCTTAAAAATTCCTGCTTAAATTTGCACCCTTCAAATGATGTGTTTCAAGGCCATACATGCACCAATAGACCTTAATCGTACTGACCATCTGCACATCCTCCACCCGTTAGCTCAGGAGCTGGATATAAGCTCATGATCCTGCTCCTGGTCAGCTTCACCTGGGGTGTATGTCACAAACGTGGCTGGTAAGGACAGTTAATAGCCATTGGTACAGCCAGGGCCCTGATGGCATGCACACAAACCCCACCACATCCCTCACCCATATCCCAGCTCAGGCTGTCCTTACGTCTGGTGTATCTTGGAAGCAAGAGAAAACACTATGGGGCATGCGGCCCAAGCTGGCCACCTTCATCCAGGCATCCCTGGCAGGACTCTTTGTTTTGGAAAATGCCAAATGTTAGCACTGCTGATACCAAATTATGGGAAGGTGCTCCAATATGCCTATGCTGAACAAAACACAGCATCTTACAAAAAAGACTGTCCGCATCTTGACCTGTTGCCTCTTAATTAGTAGATTACTTGTTGGTGCTGTATCCTTAAGCTACAATAGAGGTAGTTTTCTGACTGTCTGAAACCTTCTAAATACCTGGGAGGGTCCCTGTGTTACCTGGAGGAGAGAATCAATGGCTCAGGATACCATGGAGTAAATAAATATTAATGACATGGGCATATCACTGTACTGCACAGTGCAGCACTCCACCGAAGCAAAAGACCAGAGCACCTATTAACTCGACTATTATGTTATATCAAACACCTGTGTTTACACCTTGGTGCAGCTCCGGCTGAAGTAGATGCAATTAGTGCAGAGATCCCTCAAAAGCTGCAGGCAATAAAGTGTCAACAAACTAAAGGGACTGATTATTTTAATGGGAACACCTATGACTTTGGGATTATGACCAATGTTGAGCCCCAGGAAAAGCGCTAAAATATTTGGGAAGAAGCAGGAAGGAGAAGCTGGAGGATGATACAGAGTTGAATGGGTTGAGAAAACCTCGCTGAACTTAAAAATAAGCATGAGGGGCATGAGGGAAAATATAAAATTAGCTAGTGTAAGCCTGCAATCCTTTGGGGCTTAAAGAGTCAGCAAGCAGAAATCATCTTTAAGAAAGCGTCTTTAGAAAAAATAATTCAAAATGTTTAGCAGCCAATGCCAAGAGTTTGCTGCCCAAAATCCCTGGGGTAAGTTCCATGGCACAATGTCTAGTTTCAGGTTTCCTGAGCAGCTGTGTTTTGGCTTCCCAGAAGAGGTCAGTCTTTCCCAAGGATTTGTGGTGGGTTACCCACCTCTTCCAAAGGAAATTATTACACAGAATAATGCCTGGGTGGATAAAAATAGGGAACAGCAAGATCTTGCCTGGACCCCAGCTGCAGCCTCAGGTGAAAGCGAGCTCATTGCAAGTGTGATCTCACCTGGGTAATTCGACAAACAATTGACCTAATGTTCCCAGGATGCGGGAATTAGCATTGCCATGGAGTGAGCTGGGGGGTGAGATAGGAACAACATGCTCAGGAACATGCTCAAAATTCACACTTTCTTTCAGCAAAATCTACTCTCGCAGTAAAAATCCTTTGCCCTCCTTTAATGCTCTGGAACTGACCTGGAAGAGACTTACTCTAACAGCAACGATGGGTCTTAAGAAAATATAATAAAGCCATGCCCTTAGCTAGCAGTTGCAATTACTAGGTTTGAATTATGCATCGAACCCAGGGAAATGTCCTAGCACCCTGGTCCTCCAGCTGTAAAAACACAGGGTCCTTCCACCTGCGCTATCAGGTAACACCTTTACCTTGTCCCATTCATGTGTTTCTGGTCCTCCTGAGGGCCTAAGCTTTCGCTGTGGGCTGTCACAAGTCCCACAGCATATATCCTTCCTTGTGGGTTTATATTTTTATAACCCATAGCTGCTGTGGTAAACCCCTCCACAAATTGATACTTTGATGATTGCCTAAAATTGGAGAGGCTCTGAAACCTTTTCTCTGAAAGACCATCCCTCATCTTTTCCACTGGTGCCTTATCCAAATTTTAGCTTGAAAGCCCTGGAAGGTCACGCTGATGTTAACTCTTTCAACACTGATGATTCTGGTGGATGTAATGGCTGTAAAGGTGGGTATGAAACACTCGTGGCAGGCCATTGGATTTACTGCAAGGAGGGAGATATATAATAAAGGTCCAATATAAAAAAACAAAGAAGAGAAGAGAGGAAGATGACGAAACAAGAGACATCCAGAGATACTTTAGCTGGTCACAGCGAGAATAGAGTTTTGTGCTGCATGGTTAACTGAGCTATATAAATCACTGGGGAAGTAATAATCATTAAGAGCCATATTTGAAAAGATATTTCAGTCCTTAAATGCTGGTACTAAATATTTCACCTCATAAAAGCTAATACTTTCTCCTTGATCTCCCAATCTCCCATTGACTCTGGACAACTTGCAAAATACAGCCCTTATTTGTACCCAAAGCCATTTCAAATGCAGGATCCTGCCTGCTTCCTTGTATGGGTTGGTGTTGCTGGGTAACCTGACACATCACAACACGAGCTCGTCAAAATTTTTCAAATCAGGCCAAAATGTTCCATTAGGATATTTACAGAAGAATCAGAAGGGAAAATATTTCCTTTCGTTTTAATACTGATCTCTTTCCTTCACATGTCAAAATGGCAGTCAAGAAAAGAATGTGTCTCAAATCTTGTTTCAGCTTTCTCCCTTGTTATTTAAACACATTTCTCTGTTGTCAGTGCCTTTTCCTATTTGTTTTCAAATGTGGTTATCAGAATTTCGTGAGCAAAGGTGGTAGCCATGTGATTTATGACTTTGGTCTGATCATGTCTTCTTGTTCCATTTATCTGTGTATATCACGACAGCATTAAGTACATCTTGCCTGTGTGCAACTGTGAACATCAGGACTCTACCATGAAATTTATTTGATTAAATACAGACATCTACATTTGCACTGATAAACTGTTTCCTTCCATGTTGATGGAGCTCCAGGATGAACTAGATTCCATGGATCCATCCCATCTCATCCTAAAATTGGAATAGGAATTGGATAAGAAGAGACATGCTCATTACGCATTGCTCGTTTGTCTTTGTAGATTACTAAGGGTATCTACATGGAGTAGCTTATCTATAGTCACCTGAATTTCAAGCTACATGAGGTTAATTCTCTTCTAAATGTCCATCAAATCTCTGTCATTAGATGGAAGTCCAGACTAAACAGTAATGATTGGAGCAGCACTGTTGCAATCACCTGGAGGAGGTTTTATTTATATGGAACTTGTCTGGGACAAAAAAATTCCTACAAATCCCTGAAATATCCCAGATTTCTTTCTCACAGAAACTTTCTTACAGTTCTTACTTTCAACTTAGAGAGAAAGAAACATGGCTTTTCCCCACGAATGTTCATTTCTATCTTCTATGTGCTGTGCATTGTTAGATTAAAAGGTTGACATTTCAGTTTGGACCTGCTTTTTCAATTGTATTTCTCCTAATCTGAATTAGATACATCTCCTGTACCTTCCACAAACTTCTAATAGGGAAAAAGTTGCTTGTTTCATGTTGCTGTTTTCCCTGTGAAATGAGAAGGTAACAAGAATCCTTTAGTCTGTCTGTCTGAAAAATAACCTTTTCATTTACATATGTAGTATCCTCTTCTGATTTGAATGGCTAGGTACTAGACTGAGAGAAATCAAACTCGACAGTATGTCTTTCAGAGTGTGAGAAAGAAATTTCAATGAGTGAGATCAGTCTCATCACATTTTAGATATCTATTGTGTCAAAGTATTTGTCTAAGCTAGTTGCCCATAGTTCACTTTATAGTCAGTGGAAAGAATTATCATTTGGAAGTTGCAATGAATTAATTAGGCCTATTTTTAGATCTCCACTTTTGAACAAGATAAAAAATACTTTCCTCAAATATCAATCTTACTCAATTTAGGAGCGTTGTCCACATGGCGACATCTACATTGCAAGAATCTATATCTGGTCAGAGAAACCCCTTCAGCATCAGGTGGATAACAAAGAGAGATTGGAGGGTGGGCAGGAATCCTTTATATAAAAACAAAGCTAGCTAATATGTTTAAAGTACTGAAAATACAATTACAAGGAAGGTGGTTTGGTGGGGGAAGAATTTAACAGGTAGCTTAGGAAACAGCTGTGTTTTACCCATATATTCCACACTGCTTCCAAGGTTGTTCTGGGTATTTTCTAGTAAAGTAAGTAGTGATTGAGGCTGTGATCAAGCACGCTGAGCAATACTAGATAAAAAGGAAATGAATATTGGGCCCAATATGGGAAAGGGAGTTGAACTGTAGGACTGAAAAAAAAAAGGGAAGAGAAAGGGAAGAGAAAGGGAAGAGAAAGGGAAGAGAAAGGGAAGAGAAAGGGAAGATCATCTTTTGTGCATGCGTGTGTTGAGAAAATTCGGTATGAAGTAATGGTTTGTTACTCTGGAGCTCCATGTTTAAGTCCTAACTTATTCTAGGACTTTCTGTGTGGTCCTTGGTACATGACTTCATCACTCAGCCTCTCCTCATCTCCAAAAATACTATGATAGTATTTTTTTCTAATCAGCTTTCTCCATTTTGAGTATAACCTTCATTTTTCCTGGGAATAACCTGAGGGAAAGAAAAAAGAACCCATATGCCCTTTGGAAGACTCACCAGGTTGGCTGAAGGGTGCATGTGATGGTCTGGGGCTGCTTCCATGGACCATGCGCCCTCTGAGAGGCTCCTTTTGAGCTTCCAGTCCCTTTTGGAAATGCAAAAGCCCAGAGCTTTAACACAGTAGTGAGGCTCTGCTTACATTTCGTTGCCACATTGGCCGTGTGTGACCACTGGGGTGGGTTGATCATGGCTGGCGGCCAGATGCCCACCCAGCCACTCTCTCACCCACCTCCTCAGCAGAATATGGGGAGAAAACAAGATGAAAAAATCATGGATCAACATAAAGGCAGTTTAATAAAGAAAAGCAAAGTCACATGTGAAAGCAAGGAAAAGCAAAAAAATATTTATGCTCTACTTCCCAAGTGATGTCCAGCCACTTTGCGGGAAGCAGGGCCTTATTACGCAAAGTGGTTGCTTCCAAAACAAATACCTTAGTACTGAAGATCTCCCCTTCTCCTCCTTTCTCTTAACTTTTGTTGCTGAGTACATCATATGGTGTGGAATATCCCTTTGGGTCAGCTGTCTTGGCTGTGTCCCTTCCCGACTTCTTGCCCACCCCTTGCCTACTGGTCTTTGGTGGGTGGGTTGAAGATACAGTCTTGATCCTGTTCAAGCACTGCTCAGCAGTAGCCAAGACACTGAGCTGTCTTCAACACTTTCCTATCTACAAATGCAAAGTACAGCACTATCAAGGCTGCTATGAGGAATATTAACTCCATACCAGCCAGGTCAAATACAGCCATCACAGAATGGTTTGGGTTGGAAGTGACCTCTGAAGATCGTCTAGTCCAACCCACCTGCTAAAGCAGGGTCACCAGAGCAGATCACACAGGATCACATCCAGGTGGGTTTGAATGTCGCCAGAGAAGAAGACTACACAGCCTCTCTGGGCAGCCTGTTTCAGGGTTCTGTCACCTCAAAGTAAAGATGTTTCTCCCCATATTTAGATGGAACCTCCTGTGCTTCAGTCTCTGCCCATTGCCCCTTACCCTGTCATTGGGCACCACTGAAAAAAGTCTATAATCTATTTATCTTAGGGAAACCCATCAGAAGATGCCAATGCTGTGGCAGCTTGCACAGGCTATGCGAAGCAGTTATGAAGCTTGGAAAGAGCAGTTTGTGATAAATTCAAACTGTTGCTGTCAACAGTAGTCCTCGTGGTCAAGAACTGAGGTTCATACAGGGTGGGGTTTGACTCACCTCACTTCAAATCTCTATAGCTGGTTTATCCATGGGAGAGAAATGTTTAGTGGATGATGGATTTGATCTATTTGAGATATTGGTTATGAGGCGATGAACTGCATTTAGGTACCATTGATGTCTAATGTAGTGTGGGGTTTCTGTCTAGATCCATAAAGAGCAGTTGAGGGAGTAGAAAAGGTCAGTGAGAAGTTTTCATTGTGCTTAAAGATAATGTTTTTAAGAAAATATACTTTTAGTTATTTACCAGCAAAATATATTTTTATTTTTTATTTAAAAATTAAGATTTAAATTTTTTGTGTCCCAGATAATTCTCCCCCCCCCCTCCCCCCCCAGGAAAAGATCCTTTCTGCAAAGTATGAGTTTATTTAGCTATAAAAAGCCCCTAAAAGTTCTACCACAGACTAGTTGGAGGGGAAAATTTGTGTTCATCCTTAATTTTTAAATTCGATGGAGAAAACATCTGCCAGGTTTTAGTCAGTTATTTAAATAACCTACTTGGCAGCAGTCAGTAGAAGACCCAACAACTTCTGACTCACAGCTCGGTGGATCTTACTGCTGCATGACTTTGTCCTTCTGCAGGTGACTGTTTCAGGAATGAGTGATGCAGGTCCTGAAGAACTCATCATCTCATTTGCTTTTGTAGGTCATCCATCTCTGACCACACGACGGTTAGCATGCATGGGGAATGATTCAGTTTAGTCTCAGCTGTGGATAACCCTCTGCTAAGTTGTTCGTTATCCATCAAACCCCAGGTAAATACTGAGAGGCAGGAGTGTTCAGACAGATTTCTGAAGTTTTTCCAAGACAAGTAGTTACTCTCACCTACAGTTTGGTTTTATAGTGAAGTTAAAGCCAAGATGGTTGGTTTCCCCTCCAGCTTAGCTCCCCACATCAGCCACACAGGCACTTGTGCCTTGTTTTCAAGAAAAAGATGAAACCTTTTGGTCATGTTCTCAAGGTTGTCTTCTTCTTAGTCTATATCGGAGGCCAGGGAGCTCTGTGTAATATTTCTACAAGCCTCTATGCCAGGTGTCCCGTGCATATGCTGAACCCTGGGTCCGCATCTTCCCCTCCTCTTTACCTTGTCATTGCAACACCTCGTGCCCTGCCCTTTCCAGGGTAGCTGGTGCCTCCCTTCCCTCCAGATGCAAACTTGGAAGCAAAATTTTTCTCTCTCTCTTTCTGCTTCCCCCTCGCCTCCAATTTGTATATTTTTCATCTTCCCAGCAACAGGAAAAAGTTTCTCTTTTCTTTTTCTCCTCCTTCCTGAAGAAAGGAATTGATTACAAATTTAAACACTGTGAATCACTCCCCTTTGCCCCTTCCCCCCATCCTGCTCTCCCTTCCCCCACCATCCCTACTCTTGGTGTGTAAATCATTTTCTGTGGTCTGCAGCTCAGCTGGAAAAACTAACAAAAAGGGCCTATAATGTCACCAGCATCTAATTTGGTGGATTTATGGGGTCTGGCCTTAAGCACTTGCTGCTTTACAGCGTGTGAGTTCACTCCTGCAGGAGCTCCCTCCAGACTACAGCACTTCATCCTTGGCTGCAGCTGTCCGCAGTCTCTGGAGCTTTGCAATGGGACATCCCTCTCCCTTGGAAAATGGGAGCTCTCCTTTCCACCCCACCCATTGTCCCTGTTTGATGGTCCCAAAAGAAGATCACAAAGCATTCCTTCAGCCAGGGAGGGCTTAGCAGTGGTGATATTATGAGGAAGAAATTTTTTACAGTGTGGGTGGTGAGAGCCTGGCCCAGGTTGTCCAGAGAGGTGGTGGATGAACCATCCCTGGAGACATCCCAGGCCAGGCTGGACGGGGCTCTGAGCAACCTGAGCTGGTGAAGATGTCCCTGTCATGGCAGGGGTTGGAGTAGATGAGCTTTTATGGTCCCTTCCAGCCTGAACTCTTCTATGATTTTGTGTGCTGGTTGTAGCGTGCAAAAGCCATAATTAACCAAAGCAGAGTTATTGAGGTTCACTTATTGAGCAGGAGTCACGTGGCTGGAACTCTCTTTGAGCTTCTTCACACACAAGCCTCTCCTTCTCTTTTAAAATTACTCTTTTAATCTTTTTTAGTTGCTGGCATTGTCAGATAAAGAGGAATGTCCAAGCAGGAGCAAGTGTTTTGCTGAGGACATGCTCATTTATGATGCTTTGCTTTCAAAGGAGCTAGAATATGTCACTCCCTGTTGCGTAGCTTGACCGAGGTGAAGGAAGCATAAGGTGTTTTGTAAACCAGGGAGTGACAAGTATCCCTCAGCTGAAACCTTTTGGACGGCAGTAGCATTGTGATCTCCTTCCAGGAGCAGCCCTTTCCTTGGAAGACCTGTCACTGGTGAGATTATCTCTAACAGCCTGTTAACACCCTGGCATTTGCTCCAGGGGAATTATTTTAAAGTTTGTTTGAGACAATCCATGCTTCCAAGCCAGCTGCTGTTCAGTGACAAGGCTATGTTTAGGACCCCCACTCTGTCATAGGACCATAGCATCATAGAATAGTTTAGGATGGAAGGGACCTTCAAAGCTCCCCCAGTGCCCCCCCTGCCATGACAGGGACATCTTCACCAGCTCAGGTTGCTCAGAGCCCTGTCCAGCCTGGCCTGGGATGTCTCCAGGGATGGTTCAGCCACCACCTCTCTGGCCAACCTGGGCCAGGCTCTCACCACCCTCATTATAAAAAATTTCTTCCTCATGTCTGTCCTGAATCTCCCCTCCCAAAACCCAGCATTTCTGGGGAAAGGTCAAGTTTCTTCATGCTGTGCAAAGCCCCTGTGGATTCTTCGTAGCAGCCCCTTCTTAGTAATGCTACTTGCACCAGGTTGAGGGTGGTTGAGACCATTTTGAGGTCCAGCTGTGATGAGGTGCTTGATGGCAATGTGGGCAGGTGTAAACAATAAATCACCTGCACAAATAAGGCTGGAGAAGAGTGGGATGGGTCAGGTCTTTAGGATGAGGGTTATGGGCTCCAGCATGCAGCACCCTGTGAGATCCCACCTCTGAACACAGTGCCTGACCTCAAAGACCTCTCCAACCATGAGGCTCTGATAGGTAAGAACTAGCTGAGAAAGGCTGGATTTGGGGGATTAATTTAATAATCTAATTTTAGAGGGGATATCTCCTGAAAGGAAGATTTCCCTAAGCTGTTTTTGTAGCAATATTAGAACGGACCTGCAAAGCCACCCCTGCCATGACAGGGACATCTTCACCAGCTCAGGTTGCTCAGAGCCCCGTCCAGCCTGGCCTGGGATGTCTCCAGGGATGGTTCATCCACCACCTCTCTGGGAACCTGGGCCAGGCTCTCACCACCCTCAGTGCCAAAAATTTCTTCCTCATGTCTAGCCTGAACTTCCCCTCATTTAGTTTAAAACGATCCCCCCTTGTCCTATCGCAACAGGCCCTGCTAAAAAGTCTGCCCCCAACTTTCTTCTTGGCCCCTTTCAAGTATGGAAAGGCCACAATAAGGTCTCCCCAGAGCCGCCTTCTGTCCAGGCTGAACATCCCAACTCTCTCAGCCTGTCCTTATAGGAGAGGTGTTATGAAACACAAGCACATGGAACTGAGCCTCACTGCCTGCACATTCAGTATTAGGCCTAACCTGAAAATAGCAGGCACTCCTTTAACTCTGGTTAGGTCCACAACCAGCTCAGACTTGGCACTGGCCCTGGGATAACAACTCTCACAACCCGAAGTACTGATGCACCCGTGCAGAACAGGGACCTCGTGGTGGCTTTACCTGGAACCAGAAGTCAATATTGCAGTAACGTATGGAGTACAGGCACCCAGATAGCTTTGAAGGAGCTCACCTCAAAGTGGCAATGATTGGGTGTTAGGGATTAAATTTACTGGTTGCAAACTGGCTCTGCCTGGGTGGAAGCTCTGGAGGAGCATCTGCATGATGTTCATGATGCTTAAAGTGCAGGACTGAAACCAATCTGGCTCTGGCAGTAGGAGCACCATCTTCTCAATGTTGTTGTTGGGGTGGCCATCATCAGTAGCCTGGAACTAGCTCTGCACGGTTAGCGCCACATCTGTGACTCTACAAGTGTGTATGTGTGTATTTGTACTTACGTATATACAGAAGTATCTATATCCCAGGTATACAACCTAGGGTATATATACAGAAGTATCTATATCCCAGGTATACAACCTAGGATAATTCAGATACCAGGGTCTGAAGTGAAGAAATGTTGGCTCTCTTTCCTGTGCTTTCATTTATGTATTTGTAATCTGGACATATATCTGTTTTCCAGTATAAACATACTTTCGGACAGAAGTATGTGCTGCAGCTGGGGTCAGGAAGGAGATGACAGGTCTGACTTACATTCCGTTTTCCTCTCCTTAGCATATTAAGCAGGTTTCTTCTCTGTCCACTGCCTCCCTGGGGTATCACATGTCATGGAAACCACTGATGCTTCATGAAAAGCTGGGGAGAAGGTCCTCTTTTGGGGACAATCCATCTTGTACTGAAACTATGCATGGTGTGCATCTGCCTTGAGTCCCTATATATATAGCTGCAGGGATATCTGATTCAGTCTCTTGCTTTAGACACTGGTGAGATGTGGGTTTAATACACAGTTTTCCCCATCAAATAATGTGGGTGCAGGTCCCCATGGAGCCTATGGAGTCTAATTGTTCTCCCCAGCAGCATGTGAAAGTGAATATTGCAACCCTCAAAGGATGGAGAAACTGAGGAACGGCTTGCGGATGGGAACTTGTCCAAAATTACACCACAAATGTCTAGGGGAGCCAGAAGGAAAAGCCAGATCTGTGGGCTCCCACCAGTTTACGTATGTGCACAAGCTGCGAAGACCGTCCAGACTCACTTCTGAAAGCCACAGAATGCCCACAGCTCCTCTTGCTGTGCCAACACCATTCTGAATGATTTTATTGATGATGCTGTTTGTCTTCCCTATCATGCTCATTCCTGAGAAGAAAGGTGGTCTTACGGGGAGCCTGCTGATCTAAGATTAAGGAGGAAAAAGGCTTCGGAAAATATTCTTTGTTTCAGTGGCAATTTGTAGTAGAGCTAAGAAAGTGTTTGTCAACATTAATTTTAGTTTAGCATGAAACATTTTAATTTTTTACTCTGAAAAATGTCACCGGAATATTTAGTTCTTTAAATCTATTTATTTTTTGACAACTATACTTTAAAAAAAAATCTTTTTACCAAATGAAATATTTTGGCTTCATTTCCTTATCAACTTCTTTTCCAATGAAAAACACTTTGCGCTGGGATTTTATGCAAAAAAAAACCGAAATCCATTAACAAATAAACATTTTTTCCTTTCCCTCCAAAATGTTAGTAACTCAGTACAAATAGTTTTTATTACTTGCATTCTCACCAGACCCACTCTCATCACAAAGCAGTTGTTCAGACAAATGAACCCATTAGAAGAAATGTCACCGCAATTTTTGCAGTGGTAATGGGTCCCCCTCTCAGCCCCACAGTTTCTGTCTTCATTCGTTCTTAATAAGTCAAAAGATGCCACCGCTTCTCTTTGTGGTGATACAGGCAGCAAATGGTTCATATTGTGACTGGGAATACTGATGTCATTTAAACAGCTGCCTCTACAGAAGCCAAGCCCTTGCTGTTAAATAACCTTTCTGTCATTCCTTAGCAGCTCTGGAAAGCCTTTTAGAGCAGTAAGGAGCAAAATTATTGCAGCAGCCGTGTCTAGATAATACGTTGCCATTAAAGTCTCTTGTCTCGGGGTCTCAGACTGTCTAACAAAGCTGAATTCTGCCAAAAGCTGTGAGAAAGTTATTGCTTTTGAATACATGGAAAATGGGAATTGAATTAATAGAGAGGCATTCGTCTTGCTTAGGGACAGATATCTATGAGGTCCAAGGTAAATCTGACCTGTCTGTAGCCAAGAGACACAGGCACCCTCAGGAGATGATTCGCCTCGTCTGCATTAAGGAAATATCCATAAAAACTCTGGGGGTCTCTTTTTGAATCCTTAGAGCATGGAGGGAGCCAAAAGAACCGGCTTAGACTGTCTGCCTAACTTTAGTTGGCTAAAGGTGGTGAGATAAATCCAGTCCAAGGTGTCAGGGAAAGAGGGATATGTCGAATGCATTACCTCACCTCAGTGAATCCCTTATTTCTTAGGACTTTTTTTCCTTTTCCTTGTCCTGCTCCTGTTTTAGGAAGGATGCAGCAGGTAGGTGCCTCATTAATGGCCAGTTGTTGACTTTAGGGCTGAAGTAATTTGTGACGTGGACTGATGTCTGCCAGCAAGAAGACCCACTTTAATGTGATCAGAATTACACTTGTTGAGGCTCGTGTCACTCATTTGACAGATCCGAACTCCTCTAGAGCTCACAGAGGTGACTTCTGCCATTGGCAAGTCTGTGGGGTCTCAAGAGACGATCTCGCTGTTTCACACCCCTTTTTTATGGCTCTGTGACGATCAGGAGGTAGGAAGGAAAGACCTCAGAAGTGAAACTGTCTCAACAAATCCCTTGGAGACGCCCTATTCCCTTAGCAGTCCTTGCAGCAGCAGAACACCGGCATGCATTTTCCTGTCAACACCCTGAGAGAGAAATCTGAGCCCCCGTGTTTAAAGCCAGATGCTCAGCTTCCTTCCCTGCCTGCAAACATGCCAATCTGTTAGGCTGGCCTCCTGCCTGTTCCCAGGTGCTGTGCCAGGATCAACAAGCCCCAGATACCAAGGAAAGAGATGTGGCCTGGGAGAGCCTCTTGAAAAACCTCGTGCTGACATACCCTCTGAAAGAGGATCCTCGCAGTGACGACCTGTAGCAAATGGCTGCTCCACGCATCATGGTAAGGAACACAAGTGTTTTGCCGACTTGACGACTGGTCTGCTTTTCTATTTTTGTAGCTAGCAAGGGCCCAAGTTACTGGAAGAGAAGGCCAGGCTCTTTGCCATATTTAGACAAATAAAGCCCTGGGAGCAGGCGTGCTGCTGGGCTGTATGATGGTCAAGTGGATTGTTTCAACCCATATGGTGATGCGCCTAGCTGATGTGCTGACCTGGAACTGATGGACACGGGTCCTGTTGTTCCTCTAGCACTGCAATGCTCTTTGACCTTGGCCAGGTTTCTTTGCTGTCCTTTCTTTCATACTGTTTGTCTTTTTAGGCAAGGTGGCAGATTAGATGCTTTTTGTCTCTACAGGAACTCACCCGGTAAGACCTGGATCTCAGCTCCTATAGCAGCCCACAGAAATACCGTTGTTGGAAGGCTTCCCGTTAAAGAAGGCATTCTAGCCCCAGCTAACCCAAACAACCCAGCAACCTGTCTCTGAGATTCATCAGCAGTAAAAAGCCAGGAAAAGTTGAATTACATCCAGTTAAGTCTGACAGTGTTCAAGAAGAGACTGGATAATGCCCTCAGACACACAGTGTGAACTGTGGAGTTGTCATATGCAGGGACAGGAGTTGGACTCAGTGATCCTTGTGGGTCCCTTCCAGCTCAGGACTTTTTATGATCCTATGATTCTACATAAATCATCTTCCTGGCTCATGTTTTGAAAATGAAAGCTTTAGGGGCTTGCTGATACGATTATATTTGCTGCTCCCATCAACTCATGTTTTAGGTCTTTGTCTATACTTCTTATACCTTTTTTTTTTTTTAACTGGCCTTCACAAATTCCCATATTTACAAATGCCACAGTTTTCACAGAGTTGTAGATAGCTCTGTATGAGATGAATAGGTTCATGCTAAAAGCAGGAATCCCCATAAGATAGACTAGAGCTTCCTACCCAGCAATCAGGGATTATGATACTCAAACTCGTATTTGGGAGAGGCACTGAGTGGGAGATTAAATTCTGATAAAGAAGATTGTATTAGATTACCAAGATGTTATCCATGATGAGGCCTGATTTAAACATCAAAATCAATCGAATAGGAGGAGTGTAAGTGACATTCGCATGGGGCCAAAACCAAAGGAAGAGAAAACTCTGTGATGGTCTGAAAATGAGAAAATACCTGGTCTGTGAGGTTTTCTCTAGACATTTCATTAGGACACAGCCAGGAACAATTATACACCTTTCAGTATGTTGGCTTTACAGTAGACCTAAAAAACAAGCAGCAAGACCTGTAGGGAGGGAAAGGAGGGCGGAATAATGCACTTACAGGACTGATATGTTACTTCTTCCAAGCTGGAAAACATCATGAGCTAAAGCACCTTTGCTGAATCAACAGCTTCATCTTTCTGTGCAGGATACATCTCGCCTAACTTCAGCCAAATGAAATAGCTTTCCTCTGAGTAGCTGTCCAGTCCTTCCCTGTACATAATAGAGAATGACACATCCAGGAGACAAGTACCCCTTCCAGGCTCAGATATATCTCAGGAGATGGGATGAACCAGCTGTCATCATCCGAACTGACCTTACTCCTGAGCTGTGGTACCCCGGATGTTATTTTCTTAAGAAGATGTCCAGGACAGGACAATTGACTTGCTCCCCAGACCTCCTGGGGAATAAGTCCTCCAGGGACCTTATTTCTCTCCAGTAATCACAAAGGGAGCCTGGGGTGATTATTTCAGCTATGTAGATAACTGTATCATGAATCTCACCCTCTTATATTTCACTTCTGCATCAGTAAGGTAGCCTTGTGTTGTTCAAAATAAGAGCTCTCTCTTAGCTCCTGCAAACATCTATTGGGATGTTTGGCGATGGGCAATATTGGGAGCTTCCTGGAAATGCTAACCTCTGCTCACCTTCTTATGAGGACCTGAGACCTCTTTCTGTTGAACCATTTCTGATCGGCATTTTGGGTTTCTGTTTCTCATCAACTGTGCATCACAAATCCGACCAGATAGTTGGCTTCCTTTTTAAAACATTTCCAAGTAAAAACAAAATCTGAAGCTTAATTATACAGTAGTAAATTACGCATTGAAAACTTCTGTTCATGAAAAACAGAGCAATTTCATCTCCCAACACCACCACCTCCACCCTTGGAATAAATCCTGAGAAGTATAAATAGTGAGAAGCCGAAGAATTAGGGGGGATGCTAAACAGTGGGACTCTTGTTCTGTAACAGTGAAGTGTGAGAACTGAGGAGGGTGAACGCTGTCTGGGTGAATCATGAGCTGACCGTGTTTCGCTTACAGCCCATTTCTTAATGTATAGTCTCATTGCCTTCAAATATTAGACTGTTCCCCTGCAGACAATCCAGCAAGGGGAGAATTCAACACCTTGAGATTTTCCATTAAAAAAAAAAAAAAAAGTGAAATAAAATAAATTGAGCATCTGTTAGATATACCAGTTGGAGGGTGAACTTTTAATTAATACTGGTTCATAATAGTGACATAGGCCAGGGGAGGGTACTGTTGATTACACCTACACCAATTAAATATTTACGGGGCTGTTCTCTGGCACTAAGGCCAGCTGGGCTACAACAGGCTGTGTCTGTACTATTAAAAAGTCTTAGCTCCCAAACTAGAATGGCCTCAAGCAAGCAGTCAGTGTGAAGTAGTCCGTATCTTACACTAATTTCTAAACATAATTTAAAATTAAGCTTTTGTCAGTGTTTTTTTTCATGGTGCTAGGCCCACACAGCAGATGGCTTAGCTCACTGCTAGCTGGGCTCCAGGGTTCACCTTTGACTGGCATGGAAAATCAAACTAGAATATTAGGTATGAGTTGTGGGTCTTTGTTTTTATGAAGCCTGGGCATGATTCAACCATCAAAGTGTGTTAATTTATTGAAAATACTTATTATAGGATTCATCTTCCTCACTTCAGTCCCTAAAAGTTGTGTATCTTGAAGAATCTATATATTTAACCTCCCTCCATAGCTGATAAAGAGAAAGCATCTGCAGATGGCAATTCATCCCACCGGTGATGGTTCTTAAAAGGTATCAACCTCACTTGTGCTTATGTTAATAAACGAAGGTCACTGTTGTGTTTCAATTGGATTCTTTTTGCATTTATTGTTGATCTGGTTTAGAATGTAGCTAGCAGAGAAGAGGAGCACAAGTCAGTAAATTGAGAAGGAGAGCAAGATTAAGTGAAAATGGGTAGAGATATATTAAATCAATTTTGCCTTGACAGCAGTCACAACATGGTTGATTTGGTACAGTACTGAGCAATCAATCACTAAATTAGTGATTTGAAATTCTTGAACATATCGAATGGGGATTATCTCTGCTACTACCAACGTCTCTATATTAGCGAGTCAGCCCAGGCTTTCTTTACAGCTGATGAATTCTAGTTAACACAGCCAGAGGAATAAGGATGCGCTGTTTGGAAGTGATCTTTGGAAATCTCTAGTTCAACCTGCCACTCAAAGCAGGAATAGACAAAAGTGTTGTTGGTATTGTCATTGGACATATCATCAAGTTTTAGATGAAGGTTCGCATGGAAGAATCACAGGCTTCTGCAGGTGGATTTTATGTGTGATAGTGCGTATATATGATGTCAGTTTACATAAGTGAACAAAACCCAAGTGCTCAGGGCTGAAAAGTCACACAAACATAGTGTGCATCAAACCACTGTGCTTCCGAATTTATTTACCTGCTTAAATCGAGGTGGGCTTTTCTCCCCCATCAATCTCACGGAGAGAATATGTCTGTGTGCCCTCCTTTGCCAAGTGAAAAACAGAAGCGTGAGGAAAAACAGCGGCCATGAGACACTCCAGCTGTACATCTTCACCAAAATATTTCCATTATGAATCGCTCTTAATTAAAAATATACATATATATATATATATATTTTTTCCCCACAGGAAGTAGGCACATTTCAGAAGTCACAAAACCAAAATCCAAAATCTGAATTTCCCATTAGGATTTGGTTTTGACGCCGCATTTTGCCAAGGCCACGTTGACAAAACTGCGGAGCAGAACTCGGCTGTGCTTTTGCAAAGCTACAAGCAAAGGAAAAAAAAAAGACTAAAAAGCATGAGAAACACTGACTGGCAGGAGATAAAGAGAGGCAACATATCTGACTTGCTCTTGAAGGGGTTTTGTCTAGCCTGAGCTGTCTGCACAGCCTTACTTCACAAAGCTGAAAATGTCTTTTCCCAGCAGCACAACGCGGCCCCGAACAGGTTTTCTCTCTTTTTGCCTTTCATGTCGAGGAGAAGGGCAGGTCGGTGTTAGCAATCCCTCTGCAGCTCTGGTTTGATGCCTTGCTGAAGGGCGATAACATTTCACCGCTGAAAGGCAGAGGGGTGATTAGCAGGGATATAATGAAGGTAAGTGTGCGGTAAAGGAATGCTCCGGTGCAGTTGGCCACCGATGTCCTCAAAGCCTCCATTGTTGCTCCTACTGAGGCTAACAATTTGTCCCTCTGAAGCATGCAGATACTGATCTTTTGCCATCTCTCCGGAGAGAGGCTGCCTGAAGAAGGAGATAAAGATCAGCCTGGGTGACTCCTTCAGCCTCCTGGAACAGCTTCAGAGGGCGTCGGATGTCAAAGGCATCATGGGTCCTCCTCCCATCACCACATCTTGTCAGCTACGGGCTCCAAATGGGACTCTTGGGGTTCAGGATAAAGACGCCAAGATTCAGGTTGCAGTGATATTCCCAGTAATCCCTCCAGGTAGAAGTTTCGTTGGGGAATTCCTCAGTCTGAGATTTTTCTCTTTATTAGTGTAAGCCAGGTGAGAGATTTGGAGGTTTAATTCACCATGTAATTGCCCAGGTTTACACTACCTGCCTTGTTCTGACTTGCGCAGAACGAAACCACGCGAAACTGGAGAGCCAGAATGAACCTTGTGCTGAATCCTTTGGACTTTGCTTTGGCCAAGCAAAGTCTTCAACTTGCCAGTCCTGCTTGTGTTCCCTGAACACCTGAAATATCTTGATGCAACACGTACCCAGCACTATTTCTAATACAGAGCATGAGATTAAAGTTTAAGCCCCAACTCTCCTGGTACCAGCTCCCTACAGGCTCAAGGGCCAGACACCCAGGTGGTATCCCCAGTGCTACAGGCAGTGGGAGATGCGATCTAGTCCTTGTGCATTTTAAGGCTTTGATAGCATAGATCAGTGTAGTTTCTGCACTGCTATGTTTATTTTCACCAGCTGAAGATCAATCCCTAATAATTTTTAAAGGCATTAAATGAAGTGTTGGCCACCAGGAGAGGCACCGTCGTGGGACTTGGTGTGATTTGCCATCTCTCTTCTGAAGCAAGCAACTTAAAAATAAACAAAAAACCCCAAAAAACAACCAACCAAAAAAACCCCAAACAAACAAAAAACAACAAAAAAAGGAAAAGAGAGAGAAAAAGAAAAAGGACACGTGAAAGTGGCGAGATCTGAGTTTAAAAACCAGAGAAAACAGGTTGAGTGACTGGCTTTACAACACGTCCCACTTCAAAAAGTGAAGGGTGATGTGGCTCGTCTTTATTTTGTTCACATCGCTCAGTGCTAGAGATTTATCCCAGCTTGGAAAAGGGGTTATTAGCTCCATTTAACACATTAGTTGAAGGGGTCAGAAAACTCTTCTGGTGCTGTATTCACTTCCTTTGAGTTTTGTGTGTGTGTGTGTGGTGTTCTTTTTTATTTTTTTTCCTCAGTAAGAATTTATGGCTGGTGATTCAGAAAGTGAACCGGTGTTTATTTTCCTTTTCCTATGATACTCCACACTGCCTACGTTCCAGGAAACATGACATAGCTGTTATTGCTAGAAATGAGCTTTCTGCCAGTGGTTTACATTCACAACTGGCTTCTGAAGGAAGGAATTCCTGGCAGTGCTTCTCAAACTCTATAGTTTTGTCCCTTGCAATATTTCTGAGCTTTTTTACTTTTTTTGTTTGGTCCAGATTTGCAAATCCAAACAGAAACAATTAAGAATTACCACTTGGGACCAGGGGTTGGGTGTGTGTCCCCTCTCCTCACTTCGATTAATTTCTGAAACAGCTTAATGCATTCCTCACTGTTCGCATTCTGCAAGATCCAGAAGAATTTTCATCCATTTATGGTAATGTGCTACACCCTCAATGGGGCAAAATGGCATCTTTTAGTTGACAGCCGTGCGGGTGAATTCTGCTTGTGCAAGCAGATGTGGATCCAATACCATCAGCAGCATTAAATCCACAAAAGATACAAGTTTTGTAATAGTCCTGCCCAGCATCCAATGTTTTCAGGGAAAAATCTGGCTGAAGAGGGGAATTATAGCTATTGCACTTGAAATGACCGATTGTCCAACAAATGACCACTTGAATTCTCTTTGTGTGTTGATAGAATAGCAAGAGGAGATGCCCCATCCCTGGAGACATCCCAGGCCAGGCTGGACAGGGCTCTAAGCAACTTGAGCTGGTGAAGATGTCCCTGCTCGTGACAGGGGGGTTGGACAAGATGACCTGTGAAAGTCCCTTCAATCGAAACTATTCTATGATTCTAAGAAAGTGATGTATTGACAGTAAAAGGCAGCTTGTCATGTGCTAGTTACACTTACACCGAAGCTCTGAATGGAGATGAAAATTAAAACCAAGAAAGAAGGACATGAGGATATTTAATTAAGTCTGGATTCTGTTTTGCATTTCTGTTCGTTGACATGGACGAATACAGTCTATAGAAAGAAGAATCATTCCACATACCAACAGAGGGAGACGATGTTTTCTCAGTGCTTTTTCCCCACAGTTCTCATCAAAATCTTGAAATTTGCTGGCCTAGAACAGCAATTCACTAAACACCATTTGATTTTGCTGGTTTTGGCTGGCATCAGTGTGCCCCGTGGTGTCTATCTGGGTCTTAAGGAAATTACAGGCGGTTAACAAATAAAAGCCTAATTGTGCCAGATGTGGGACATTTTGGCAGTCTTTGAGTTCCAACAGTCCGATTATGATTCATTTATTCATTCATTTCAGGGAACAAAACCTTGTAACAAAGTCTTCTTGGAAACACCACCAAAATTGATGCTTTTAATTAAAAAAACAAAGAAACAAAGCAAATGAAGAGAGTAATTGCAATTCAGGCTTTTTTTGGTCTGAATTTTCCTACTGGAAAGTTGGAGAAGGTCATTGAAATAAACACTTTTTTTGCCCATGTCTAAACATTTTTATTACAAAGAATAAATGTATTTCCTGGACTATGGAAAGAAAAACACAAGGCAAAGCAGCTTCACTTTCAGTGGTGGTATTCTAAGCCAGTTAAAGCAGATAGACACAGCTCTCTGATCTATTTGGAGGAGGTTAACACGACCACAGCCTTTAAACCTGGAAAATTTTGTGTGCCACCAGGATGAGATTTATTCCCACCTAGGACTTTCTGTTTAGTAATACACCCAGAGCACTCCTTAACTGTGACACATCTTCACGCACCAAATTTGATATGCAGATGAGGAATGACCTTTTTTTTTTTTTTTTTCTGAGATTTCTACATTCTTTCTGTCTGAGAAAAGCTGAGCTTCTGTAACTAGAGCTGAGTAAACTGATGCAGATTTTACCTGAACAAAATCTTCACATACATCCATGGAAAAAGAAAACTGTGATAGTTCTATACTGACCAGGGCTGATGAAGATGATATTTCTGCTAGCTCCAGTGGTAAAACTGTGTTTTAAGGAAGAAGCCCCTTTTTATGGATGGGAAAATTAGGGCCTCAAGTGAATTATGTATCTCGTCTCCAGGAACATTCCTTTGCTTTCCAGGTTGTCTTTACTCATGGCAACTTTGCCGCTCTTTAGCTTAAATAATGTCTCCCTCTTCTGTTCTTATTTCCCCTGAGGTATTTCTTATCAACAATTTTATCAGTTTTCAGTCTTGGCTCAGCTGCTCTGAAAATATCAAAGCATCCTCAAACCAGCCAGACTCTTCACTCCTGGTGTCCCAATAACCCTTCTGTGCACCTGCTTCAGTTTGAGTCCCAACACTGGATTTGCAGAATATCTTATACAAGTTAAACTTACATAGTTGGAAAAACAACAACAACAAAACATAAAACACATGCAACCCACCATATCTCCCCCATATAGGCAAACTTTCAGTTATTAAATTAGCCACCTAGAAGGAATGAACACAAAATAGGCCAGAGAGAAAAAAAAAAAAAAAGAAAAAAAGCGATTGCTTTCCTATTCCAGGAAATAAAGAGTTTATGTGGTAGGCTGAGATGTAGTCTCTGCCTTAATGAGCAGCTAATTGTTATACCTAGGAGGAACAGGTTTGATAGCAGATGCTGAGAAAAGTCTCATAGGAGATGCAGGGCTACCCTGTGTGGAGATGGGGACTCCACTTTCTGCCCCAAATAACCAAAGAGAGGGACTTGAACACAGGTTTTCTACATTTTGTTGAATAGTTTAGCACTGGACTATAAAACTGGCATCGTTACTGTTTCTGCTAATGCTGCTCTGTGAGAGATTACGTGCATTTGCACTTAAAAGATGAAGTCTTGCTAAGTTTGTGCAGTGCTTTCTGAACACTTTAGTGCCCATAATTCAAGGGTTTGTGGGGCCTTGGCACCACCAGGATTAGATGAGATTTGGAGAATCTATCTTTTTGACATAGGCTTACAAAAGGTATGTCTGTATTACATATTAAATACACACAGATGTTCTTTGGCTTGGAGGGTTAACTAGCACAGGACAACCTAAGCTTGTTCTGGCAAACTCATAGTCCTTCAACACAGTGCGGCTGGTGTCTAAGAGCAAGTTGGTACCCACAGGTCCTGCTTTGCACCTCTTTAATGGCCAAAATCATAGAATGTCTTGGATTGGAAGGGACCCACCAGAAATGGGAACTGTTCTTTGACCCGTGCTCACCCAAGACTGCTGAGGAGTTGTTTAGGAGAGCGCTGATTAACCTACATCAAAAACATGCCAGGGAGCACATAAACATTTGCATACCAGTGGTGGTGGTTGATTTAACAACATGGATGTTACTAAGTGGCTTTTACACCACTTTGAAAAGCCAGACTCAAATTCAGCCGTTACCATGCCAAACATAAAACATGTCGAAGGAAAATTCCCAAGCCCTAGGCTTAGACGTCTAACTCAAGCATTGGAGAAGACAACTCCATTACTCATTTCTGTGGTGGAAAGGGGTGGAGAAGGAGGTGCTACTTTTGGCAGGAGAGCCATGTCTCTAGGGCACACACCTGAGAAATGGGGAACCTGGATTCTGGTCTCTGCTCAGCTTGAGAAGGTCCAACCTTTGAACACCTCCATCTCAGGAAGGTCTTTAACTGCAGTGTTGAGGATTAAGGGGTAGGAGGTGTCCCCCCCCTTTTTTTTTTTGGTGTGAAAGGCAGGCTTATGGGATGAAGGGATGGAGCAGAAATCTGTGCTCCAGAGCACAAGAAAATTTCTCTGGGCATGCAGGACATGTGTTCAAAATATCCAGTATCCCAGTGATTATGACACCAATGCAAAGATGGAACTACCACTGTGAGGGAGTTGTCAGTGTCTGAGCTTGTAAAAAAACATCAGGCAGAATTAAGTCTGGTGAAGTAGCTGCAAATCCTACTAAAAACCTAATAATACCACTTACGAACACCATTAGAAGAGAAGCCTTTCAGTGCAGTGATTCTGATGTGATCTTCAAAGTTACAATTTTTGAAAGAAATTCTATCCATGGACTTTGGCAGCATGGTGATCAGTGGCAATGAACAAAATATATATGTATTTTTACATCACTGAGTAGCACTAAGGCTATGTGCCATCTGGCTCTTATTTAATAAACAAAGTGAATCAAATTAGACTAGCAGAATAGTCAAGAACTCATTTGACTTTCAGATGGGGTTAAATACACACATCCCTCAACATCCTGAGGAGAAGCATTTTCAACACAAATAGACACTGGAGAAGGCTTTCAATGACAGCTCCAATATTTATTTCAGTGGAGAATTACAGCGAAAAGAAAAAAACATGCCTTGAATTAATCTTGTTCAAAATAAGCCAGCACTAAACACGGGCAAGCTGAAGTGGACATCTGATTATTGTATAATTATGTAATACCTGATGAAAGACATCCAGAAATATAATTACTCTGATTCCAGATTTTAGGGCAAGAAAGTAGCTGTAGATCACCTTGTCTAAGTCACTGTAAAACACAAATTTTATAATTCCACCCAGTGATCTCTGTATTGGACTCCATAAATTGTTTCAATCAAAACACAGTATGGTTTCATCTGAAAATATTTTCTTTCCTTTAAAATCATGCTGACAGACACCAGTGGTACTAATATACAAATTCCTTATCTGTTGGACCCTGCACTGTCTCTTCCTTAAGCCTTCCTGAATTAATGTCAGATGAATTAGTGCATAGTTATGCCAGTTATTCCACTTTTCCTTTTTGAGCTAGGAAAGAAATTCAGAAAACTAAGTTTGATATAAAAACATAAGACTGGCCATTCTGGGTCCAGTCTAAGGTTTCCCCTGTCTCAATATCTCCTCTGCAACTGCGACCAACAGCAGTGATCTAGGGAAGGGTGTAAGAATAGGGTAAATGTATATTAATGCTTCTCTATGATATTTTCTATAGTATTCTCTGGTTTACTAGGGTTCAGGTCCAGGTAAAAAAAAAGGTAGGAGGGCAGGAGTCTTTTTATGACCCTTGAAATCAGTTGCATATGTCTGGGGAACAGCTTGCTTTGCTTAGGAAGCTGCTGAAACACTGGTCCTGCAACAAATCAGCTCTCTGGGGAACAGCTGGGTCTACTGCCTTGCAAATGCGCAACGCTAGGAGATGATATTAAACACCATTTTTCATTACAGGTGTGTTGGAAAGTTGTTTCTCATGATATGAACCCAGCTTCTTGTGCCTTGCTAACGATAGAGCACAAATATGTATTGAACGCCCCACCATCATTCCTCAAAGCTTGATCATCTGCGTCTGGAAATGGGCATTTATTTTTATTACAATGTCTGTCTTTTCTAAAAATATTCAAACCAAATTCCTCGGGTCCTGACAGCTGTGGAATGTAGCTTCTCTCATCATATTTCTCCATTTAATGCCTTGAAAATTGTTGGCCTCGTGCCTTCTCCCCCTTTCCCTCATTAGATTTTCACCTGGACTGTGCAGGAAACAGGGCTGATGTGATCATGCTGATTTTCCATCTGCCCGCCTGCCTCTCCCGATCGCTGGTTGAACCCACTGGCTCTCCAAGGAATTAAGTACCTACAAGAATTTTGAGCATTGGAAAGGAGAGGATTCTGTGTGCATGGAGAATCTGGGACACCGTGGTGAGATGGGGACAGAGTGCAGAACCCAAGTCCATGAAACTCGGCTTCATTAACTCCACTGATAATGCTGCAGTGCTGCTATAAACAAAAATTATCTTGTTTATATATTTTACTTCTTGCAATGTTAATTTCTTCCACAAGCCAGCTGGGCTTTTATGAAAAGACATTTTTTTTGACTGAAAATTATGACTATTTAATACACTTGTTTTAACAACTCCCAGTTCTGAACTGCATTTGTTCAGTCTCTGTTTGTCTTGTGGTCCAGCTCGCCATCAGCTTTCCTTAGCACAGATGTATTTACACTTCTGAACCACACACAGTGGAATCACTGACAAATATCAATGTGCAAAGCAGATCTCCTGTATTCACACTGGCTTTCCACACTCCATATCACACAGACTGTACAAAGTATTTTTTATCAAAAACAAAGTTGTAGCTGGAATAGAGAGAAATAAGAGAGGCTAATCTTTATTGTCTTCCCTTCAGCCACCTGGAAGAGTTGAAGGAAGAGACCAGCTTTTCGAGTGTGTAGGCTTTTCTGGGGAGATCAGGAGTATTGTTTTATAGGAAACAGGTCGACAACAGGTTGACCACGAGTCAACAATGTGCCCTTGTGGCTGAGAAGGCCAAAGGTACCTGTGGTGCATTAAGAAGAGTGTGAGCAGCAGGTGGAGGGAGGTGGTTCCTCCCCCTCTGCTCTGCCTTGGTGAGGCCCCATCTGGAGTTCTGTGTCCAGTTCTGGGTTCTCCAGTGTAAGAAGGACAAGGAAATACTGGAGGGAATCCAGCAGACGGACACAAAGATGCTGACGGTTCTGGAGCATCTTTCTCATGAGGAGATACTGAGAGAGCTGGGGCTGTTCAGCCCGGAGAAGAGAAGCTGAGAGGGGATCTCATCAATGTTTACAAACATCTCAAAGCTGGATGTCAAGAGAATGGACCAGACTCCTTTCAGTGGTGCCCAACGATAGGATGAGGGGTGACAGGCACAGACTGAAGCACAGGAGGTTCCATGTGAATATGAGGAAAAACTTCTTTACTTTGAGGTACCAGAGCCCTGGAACAGGCTTCCCAGAGAGGTTGTGGAGTCTCCTCCTCTGGAGACATTCAAACCCACCTGGATGTGACCCTGTGCAATTTGCTCTGACAACCATGCATTAGCAGGTAGGTTGGGCTAGAAGATCACCAGAGGTCCCTTCCAACACCAACTACTCTGTGGTTCTGTGAGTCTGTGAAAACTGCAGCAGAGCAAAAGGAAACAGCTTGATGATAATGTGCCATTAGACTGGGGCAATCAGACAAAGTCTCCTGTGTGGCTTTAGCTTGAATGTCGCACTATGTTACCTTCCTCCCTTGCAGAAAAGAAACCACTTGCGCAAGTCACTTATTGGCAGATGTGGTCAAAACGGGTAAAACTTCTTGCACATAAGAAATATATTGTGCTGGAATAGTTGAGAACTGTTCAAACCATCATCTTAAATGTGGACACATGTCCCTGACATAATTTATTTATGCTACCTATTAGGTAACACTAAACTTTTTTTCTTGTTGCCTATAAAATATAAATGTTTCTCAATTAAAGAGGGCTAGGACTGAGTAAACACAACACTATCACCATCCTCCCATAGCTAATTTCCTGGCAGGAGCTGTACTGAAATACAGCACAGGCAAGTAGTGTCCCTTTGGAGGCTTGAGGGAAAAGCTTTTAGGACAGTGTCTGGTAAGGCAGAAGGGAGATGGTGTGCTGGTGGGAAGGGGTTTCTTTCATGAAGAAATGGAGAAAAGCTCTTGGGCTCCAAAATGGCTTTGAATTCCTTATGAGTGCTTATGGTGCTTATGAGCTCTCACTTGGAAATCTAAGAGCTGGCTTAATTTACAGTTATAGTTATGAATATGTTAGCTCATTTCTGGATTTCATATGGCCATTTACATAAGCCTGACACTTGCCCATGACTGCATGAGGTCAGCCAACATGAGTCACCTCCCAACCTGTTGTGAAGGCTGACACATGGTGAAGGGTGGGGTTCCTGGGCTTGTTTTTCCTCTAGCAGACAAGGATGGATGGGGGATAGAAATGACACACCCTGCGACATCAAGGCTGGAGATGATAACGAATCTGTGTTCCAGAGGCATCAAGGATTTTAAACCAGCCTACCAGGCCACCAACTGAAGAGCTAGGGTGGCTTGATGGGTGTGGACCTGAGAAATTTTCATCTGCCCTAAGATTTCTGAAAGCCACAGAGCCTGGTGACAGTCATCCTAGGGATGATGTCTTCATTAGATCAGGTGTATTGCTGATTTCTCTATATTGATCGCAAAAAAAGTTATGTGATCAACTCAGGCTTGGAGATCTAAATGTAGTGAGACTAATCTGACTCTTATCTGTTGTGTCCCATTTCTTTTTTCTTTAGGGTACAAAAAGTGACACATTCCTGGTTTTAGCTAGCAGGAGCTTGTCAATAATATTGGAAACCATTGTCAATGTATTTTGAAGGATGGAGCACCAAAGGATATTAATCTTTCCCCAAACTCAGAGCTTGGAGATGCTTCCATTGGTATGATCTTCCCTTTGGGAAAAGGTGTCAGGTCATATTTCTCCTGTAATCCAGAATGCAAAACTGCTTTTTCAGTGCTCTCTAGAGAAATCATCTTCCCTAGTGCCTCCTGCAGTCCTGGTACCAGGTCTGAGCCCTGGCTTGTCCTAACTGCAGACTCGGAAAAACTGTACATCTTTGCTCCTTATGCCTTACTTTCCTTTCAGAAGGCAGAGTGATAATCTGCAGAGCATTTGAGTAGGTCTGGTCTTCATGAGCAGGAAACTAAAAGATAGGCTGCCTACTGACTTGGCTACAATCACATCTATAACAGTCACTCACAACATGAGATCTGTGGTACAATGCAAGTAATATTTCCAGAGCAACGCTGTGTGGACATGCTTTTACATGTTATGGAGAAGTACTCCAACATCTACAGCTTGAGTTCTGACCCTTCTACATGGCTTGGACAGTTTCTTCGTGTGTGCATGGAGCACATTCATGGAGTCTGGTTACTCCTATGTTGACTGTGAAACATTGGTGAGCTATTCCTTGGACTTCAACCCGTTGTGGGATTTGTTTGTAGTCCTTTTTCTGCTCAAAAGCTTAAGCAAAAACCTGGGAAATTTTGCAAGAAAATCCAGCTCTTATCCTACTTTTTGATGGAAGTACCACATTTATTTCATATTGAAGCTATACATGACAGTCAGTCAATGATTCTTTTACACTGTGCTGATACATAGGAAAATACAATATCTGTAGGATGGTATTAAACAGATCCAACAGGTCTCTTTGGAAAGGATCTGTACATCCATTCTTCACTCTGTCATGGGTCCTAAAGAGTAACCTTCCGTCCCCTCTAAGAAGAGGAAGGAGTCCCTGGGTACTTGTCTTTGCCAGGTGAGTTAATCTTAACTCTTAAAATGAATTCTATTCTGTAAAATATGAATTTTTCATCACTTTGCAGATAAACATGGATTATTTTAAATTGACTTTGCTGTCTCACGCATGAGAATCTACAGTGTCTCTGCTGAAATGCAGAAGCTAACGCACTTAAGTGTGCAAAAGGCACTGGAATCTTTCCAGAAGGTTTACTAGAACTCCTATCTCTTGACCACCATGACCAGGAAGCATGGATTATTTTTCACATGGTTCATAAGGGTACAATATCCAAACTGAATCAGCTTCTTGCAGCATAGCGAAACATGGGCTGGGCCCCCAAAAGGCCTAGTATTGTTCACCAGCACGGATGCAATAAGACTAATCCCATTGGTGTTAGTCTCGTCTGATGGGGGTTGTCTTGAGAGAATGAGTGTGGGTCTAGATAACCCCAGTTTATCCTGCAATTAATAGGAGATTAAATGTTGTGGCTCTGGCTTCCTCTTTCAAAGGTGATCAAAGAGTAACAGGAATCTGTCTAAGACCAGTCTGTACACCACAAGGATTATTTCTCCATGAGGGAATTAAAAATGAGCATCATCCATTCCTGGGAAAGCACTGAAGTGAAGAACGGGGGTTCAAGATCAAAGACCCAGAACTGGAGATCAGAATTCTTCAGAAGCAGTAGCCCCCAAGGACATTTGCATTCCACTCCTTTTACATCAGGATCCCATGAAAGACAGATGCAAAAACATTTCTGGCTTCTAACATCATAAAGAACCGAGCATTTATCTCCCAGTCCTGAGAGAGCGCTAGCAGCAGGGGTTATCAGGGAATCAGATGAGAGTTGTTGCATCCCTCTGCGGCAACCTCAAGCACCCGCACTGATGTTGGCGTGACAGGGCAGAAGGAATCGGTATGCACAGAGGAATGTGTTTTCCCATCTGCAGAGCCAACACGGGGTTAGGACAGAGGCAGTAAGCGAAGTGTTCGCTCCACTAAATGCCAACTCATGGCTCTGGCACACCAGCTGATCTCACTGCCTTGAGCCCACCCTTCAAATGATATTGTTTTTGCCAACGGCGCCCTGGCTCCGCTCCATCCCCAGGATCAGATGTCTGGAGGCTTTCATTTGCCACATGGATAATGCATTGGCCCACAGGATCTTGAAAAAGCACAGCATGACGTTGTAATAATACCGAGGAAAGATCAGATGATGTGGGTAGTCTTCCACTTCAAGGACTGTGAATGTGACTGAGATCACCACATTCCTTAGACACCTTCTTGCCAGTAAAGGAAAACTAAATCAAGTCTGTGAAGGAGATTTAATCAGTTGAGGCCAGGCCCCCAGGAGGTGTAACTTAGCATCATTCCCCTCATATCCACGGGACCATGCTGGTTGTCACCAGCAGAGAGGTTGGCTTCGTGGTCTGCAGAGAAGGACAAAGACTCTGGAGAGGATTGATCAAGGCTGAAGTGACATGATGAATCAATCATCCAGCTGTAGGGAAGCAGGAAAGTCATTCAAATGAAAGATCTGGGTCAGTGTGATTGAGCAGGAGTAGTGTAACCTGATGGTGCAAATGTGACATGGAAGCCATGTACCCAGCCAGGATATGTTCATATTACTGAGTTAAAAATGCCAGGGAGTTTTCCTAAGCACTGGGAGATGAATTAGTTTACTCTTTTGAATTGTTAGTATGTTCACTGGCTTGGTTTTGTCCTGTGATGACTGGCAGTCTACAAAAAAAAATCTCTATGTAAGCATAAACCAGGGTCTATTCCCAATATGCAGTTTGAGATCATAGAAGAGTTTCGGTTGGAAGGGACCTTCAAAGCTCATTCAGTGCCCCCCCTGCCATGAGCAGGGACATCTTCACCAGCTCAGGTTGCTCAGAGCCCCGTCCAGCCTGGCCTGGGATGTCTTCAGGGATGGTTCATCCACCACCTCTCTGGGCAACCTGGGCCAGAGTGTCATCACCCTAAGGGGTGACAATTTCTTCCTCATGTCCAGCCTGAATCTCCCCTCCTTTAGCTTAAAACCATCACTCCTTGTCCTACGGCTCATTCAAATATGTAACTGTAATCGGGAGATTTGACATATATATATAGCAGGGGAAAGAAACTGGGAAAAACTGGGCAAAAAATATGGCTTAGGCTGGATAGGCAGACAGACACAGAGGATCCTGACAAATCAAAAGGATTGAGCACAGGGAAGAGAAATAAAATGTCCTCTACATTCACTTCTGCCCTGTTTGGGAAGAGAAAATGAGAAAAAAAAAGAAAGATATGCCAGGAAGGGAGGAAGAGACGGAGGGATGAGCTTGAATGCTTATAATGGATCCCCTTCCCCCGCCACTCAAAACACATTGCAGTGCTGGTGAGACAATATATGATTTCCAGCTGTGTAAAGCCTCAAATGCTCGTATGATTTACAAATATTCGCCCAAGAAAAATATTCTTGCAGGGTTATCCTTGTTTTGCTCTCATATTCAAATGAACTACTTCTTAAAAAGAAGCTTTTCTGAGACAAATCTTGGGCAGGGCAAGACACGTAGGCGGAGTGAGCAATGCCCTTGGTTGATGTTTTCTTCTTTTGCAGCCTGATTGAGGCTGCTGTAGGTACAAGATCTGAAGGCAGAGGTTTACTCAACAGGCAACCAAGTCGATAACCAGCCCCATATTACAACTGGGAGCACAGGTTCTTAACAATCCTCCCAGCCTTTCATGAGAAGATCTGTCCATCAACAGGACCAAAATGTCTGGCTGTTTCCCTGAAGGGAAACTCGTGCCCTGGAGCAATTTCTGGGTTTATTCTGCACCCTTCATTGAGGCATAATCTCTACACATTGAAAAATGTTTGTTGGATGTTGGCCTCAAGTTGCACCAGGAAAGGTTCAGATTGGATATTAGGAAAAATTTCTTCACGGAAAGGGTCATGAAACAGTGAAACAGCTGCCATCACTGAAGGGATTTAAAAGAGGTATAGACGAGGTTCTTAGGGACATGGTTTAGTGCTGGAGTTAGATTATGGTTGGACTCGATGATCTTAGGGTTCTCTTCCAACCAAAATTATGATTCTATGATTCTATGATGCTGACCCTGTGTAAAACAAGGTTGTGTCCGCTTGGTTCAGATTAACATCTCTCCAGTGATGTCCACAGCTAATGTCCCCAGCTGTGTGTAAAATAAGAACGATGCCAGTGCAGATGACTCATGGCTGGTGCAAGAAAAACAGCTCTGCTGCAGTCTGCACAAGGAACACATTTGATCTCAGGAGGGATTTATAGACCCCTTGCAGCAGGACGATAGCTATCCTGAAAAGAAGTGTAAACACTCGTAGGTATAAAAGGAACCATAGGAGAATCCACATATGGCTGTAACATACATTTTATTTACCTTATCCAAGAGTGAACAGAACTCAGATTGGAAAGACGCACTCAAGGCTTGATGGATTTTCATTTGCTTTCTACTCCCAGCTCCTGTCAGAGCGAGTGTCTGCGGAGGAGGATGAGGGGAAGGGGAGGCAGACATTTCTGAGTGCAATAGCTATTACATTGGAAGTCAAACATGAATTGTCTTGTCCTCACCAGCAAGAGCTCTGCGTGGTAATACTGAAATGAGGGTTAAATACATTCACGGACAAGTGCCATGGGTAGACAACTGCTCTTGCAGAGGTTAATATCAGGACAAACAAAAAAACCCTCACCTATCTACATAAACTGAATTGGCTTGAGTGACCCCCTGTGCACTTTCTTCTGCCTGGATGAATTTAATGTGTGACAAAACTGGTGAGGGACAGGGATGGTTGTGCCATCAGCAAGAGGAGTCTGTGGCACCAGTTTCTTGTGCAACTTTGTACAGGTCACTTCATCTTCAGGTGTCTCCGCTTTCAGAATAATCGAAAATTTTACCTCTAGATAGAGCAGGAACTGGATACAGCCATGAGACTGATGGTGATGGGTGGTGGAGAGCAACACTCCTCATCCGATATCCTGGTGTTTCCTTTCCGTTGATGCAGATGACATCAAGCAAATGCTGTTTAAATAGGACTTAATGTTGCAGGTTTTTGGGTTAGTGCATTGGTGAAATTCATCTGAACCACTTCAGATTTTGCTGCAGGATGAGATCAGTTGATCTGTGGTTGACATCTATATTTACTTAGGTAGTAAATATAGATTTGAGGAAGGGTTGATAATGCCACCAAATGTGTCAAAGCGACTCCAGTCTCTCAACTGGCATGGGTGACAGCAAGTGCTGTGGGCATCTTAATATATTTTTGTATATAATAACCCCACTAATATGATTTTGGAAAGCTCTATCTTTGTCAAATTAAGTCTTAAATTCTGATCAGGTTTTTGGTTGGTTGTTTTTTTTACCCAGCAGGTCTGCTTGACTACTCTTTCCAGGTATTTGTGTTTAAAGTTTCTAAAACATTTCCAGGCAAAGAGAAAAGACTGGAGTTTAATTACACATCTGTTAATTGCCCTTTGAAAAGTTTCACAAAATTGAGCTAGAGCAAATTTTTCCCAGCCTTTGTATATACCCTTCTGGCATTGTCGATAACTACATTTGTTGAGATGAAACTATATAAGTCTTTCCATTAAGTTTGGGATATGTAGCGTATGGTCTTTTTCATGAATTAAGAAGACATATCTGAAAACCTGGTGTTTATAAATAGACACTTGACTTCAACTGAGGTCTATGGGTACAGCATTTAATTAACTCACCTGCTGCATCAGTGATTGTAACGGGCCAAACAGAACATTGCTGTACACTGTATTTCATAAGGGTCCACTGTTCAGCAAGGATTTGTTTCTGATCCCTGAGTCTGATCTTGCAGTTCTTTGGATGCCTGAATGTGCTGTCCTGAAAGTAAAAGACAGTCTGGAGACTGCTCGGTTTGTACAAGAAAGAGCTTGGTTAATCTTGAATTGTTAAGGCCTATTCTTCATTCTGTTGTTGGCAACGTGTCCACAGAGCAGGACATGCTGTCACAGAAGGAAATAAAGAGATGGATGCAAGTCTTTGTGGTAGAGCCAGATGGTTAAGTGAGACAGCTGGCCACAGACAAACAAAAATTATGGCTAATGATCAAGCCAGGTACCAGCCAGAGTCAACAAACTCCATACCGGCTCGTTCCAAACTTAGTGTCTAAAGTTAGCAGGGCACTCTGATGTGCATGTAAAGCTCCGAACTCTTTCTCTCCTGGGAAATGTTTCCCCTTCTCTAATTTCATGCAGCAGACGTCTGCATTTCCAAGAGCAGCATTGGTGACATGTTTGAGAATTTAAATAGCAGGGAAAAAAAGGGAGAGTATCTCATCTGATTATCCCAAAGTGACTGTGTTAAGTAATATCAGAAGCTCAGAATTTCTGATGGAGTTTCAGCTTCCATTTATTGTTGCTCAACCCCTTGATGGTATCCTTAACTCTTGCTGATAAAGGAGATTGATACAAACACCCTGTCTCTCTGACAGACCCACGAAAGGTTTCTTCTGAACTCATAATTCATCCTGAGGGTGCCTACGTGGAAGGAAATTCTGTTGCATGAAGAGGTTGACACTGGAAAAGTTGTAAGTTAAAACTGTGGGGTTTTAATGAAGGAATGTCTCCTTCACTACGTCACCTTTTTTATTTTTTTTTTTTTTTTAATTATAAGGATCATTATTACATATAATTTGATTCAGAATAGAGACAGTTTTAGGCACCGTAAACATTTGGAGAAAACACTTTCAAGTCCGATTTCCTCAACAAAACCCAATAACTTCCATTTCAAGACAAAAAGCAAAATCGTCTGTCAGCTGGACTTGACTATTGCTTTTTCTTATAGAATGACACCCCTTTGCAGTGTAGTGACCTCAAGTGACATCAAAACACATCATGCCAGTGCAACTTGTTCCCAAGTTTAAGGAGTTTGATCTTATTTCCTATTGCAGAGTTCCGATCTCTGACCTCTAATTCTTCCTTTTCCTTTCAAGATTAAAGATTTCTTTGCCAGACACTCCTCCATAAGACTTTGCATAAACCACCAGCAACTTGAACCCTCCAGCAAACAAGAGAACCTCGAGTTTGCCTTTTACCCTGCAAATGCACACGTTTTCTTTACCAATACCAGGAATCCCAGGGGTTCCCCATGCACTAATAAAGGTAAGTATGTACATAAACATTGGCAAAGGTGGGGGGGTGATGAGGTGCTAAGTGGAAATTTCTTTACTTAGCAGTGTTGATTTGTGAGTCTTAGGGGAAATATGTTAGGGGCCTTGATGAAGAGGCTCTGGATTGATTTTACTCTTATCCCCTTGTGTCAATCGGAGTGGTAATAAATAAATAATAATAATAATGATTATATTTTTGCTCTGTTATAGCACTATTCATCTAGGCAGCCCAGCATCTGTGAAAAGACTCATTGCTATCACCAGTTAAAAAAAATTACCTACAGTTCCACCACAGACTGCTAAAGATAGAGCCTAAATCTCTGCATCCTGAAACACTGCGCTCCGAGCAATGAGGGAGTTATTAAGATGAGGCTGCCTGCATTTAAATAAAACTTATCATGCATACTTCAGCTATTGAAACCCAGGCTGGCTGGAATGTTGGGGTTAGCCAGATAACATTTCATACATGCACGCCTGACAATTTCACTTACCTAATTCCTACATTCAAAGCAAAAAATATGCGGGCGCCTCTTTCGCACAACAAATGGATCCTATTAACTCAGAATAGCTTTGGTTTTAACTTTATAGTCTCAGGCTTCCTGGTAGTGTATTGTAAGGTTTATATCTCAGTTCTTCATGGTGAAGTAAAAGTATATGGGCAGGTTTTACCTAGGGCATGCTGCTTCCTTTTGGGGACAGAGGTTACGTTTGTGCACTTGAAAAAAGTATAAATATTCACACGTACAGTTTCAGTGATTCGAATTGGCTAGCTCTCTGGTAGGTCAGAAGTTCAATTCAGGAATCATCTGAGGTTCAAGCTTTCACGTCTCGGGATCTGTTTGCTATGAAATGGAGTGAAATTTTCCCTATGCTGGTCCCCACCCATATCCTGGTGAGATTAATCTGGTTCATATGCCTCTACACTGGCCTGGGTTCCCAGCCCCTGAGAATGTGCTTTCGTGTTTAGAAAAGATTAGCAAAGGGGTTGAGTTGGGTCAAGTTAAGAGTGAAACAAGATTGTCCCTACCCAATTCAAAGGCTGTCCCAAACTAGCTTGTCCTCCTGGAGCCTAGACCCGGGGATGCAGTTGGAGATGAGTGGAAGTAAATAGAATTTACCCCCATTTAGTGACACACAGACATTGTTACTCTAAATGTGCCACCATGGAGGTTGCAAAGGTGAGACAACTCTTCTAACTTCTTCACTTTTCATCTACGAAGGGAGTGAATTTACTTAGTGTGTTGCACTGTCAAAACTCTGTGGGGGACATGAAGCAAAGACCACTGAAATCATAGAATCATGGAATCATTTTGGTTGGAAAGGACCCTCAAGATCATCGAGTCCAACTGCTAACCAAGCACTGGCACTAAACAATGCCTCTGAGAACCTCATCTCCATCTGTCCAACCCTCTAGGGATGGTGACTCCAGCACTGCCCTGGGCAGCCTGTTCCAATGCCCCACAGCCCTTTCTGGGAAGAAGTTGTTCCTAACATCCAATCTAAACTTCCACTGGTGCAACTTGAGGCTGTTTCCGCTCATCCTGTTGTTTGTTACTTGGGAGGAGACCAACACCCTCCATGCTACAACCTCCTTTACCTGTAGAAGTGAAGCCTTCCTTGCTTTTGGGGTCTTCTCCACCCTTCTCAGCAACACTTGCATCCCCTGTTGGTGGTGTTTGCCCTCAATCTGGGAAACTTTGGTAAGTGAAAACGATGCGCTGAGTTTCTGTGACTCCTGACTTAGACCAAGTGGGAAAGAATCAGGCTCTGAATCTACATAAAGGTTGTTCAGATCTCTTTAACAAAGCAGAAGGTTTGCTAAACATTAGGATATGGAGGAACCCCAGCTGAGCTACTCCAAAAGAAATTGATTTTTCAAAATACAGTGGATATCTGAGAAACAGACTTTTAAAAGTCTCTCGTCTGCGGACCTGTAAATGGTTTGATGGCTTGGTAGTCCCAAACTTCTGAGCTGCATTTTCTGCCTTGTTTTATTTGAGGTGAGTTACCCAATGCAGAATTTCCCCTAAAAATACTGCTTCTGTAGCTGGTAACACCCCTTTTTTACCTTCCTGTCATGGAATGCACCCACACATTTTTCATTTCCTTTTTAAAAAAAAAAAAAAAATGAAGAGCATATGTAAAATAAAAGCAGCTGAAATTAGAATAAGCCATGCCACAAAATAACTTCTCTCTTTTCACCTCCTGCTTTGTTCATAAATTTCATTGCATGGGATGTTTTATTGCTTTCCTCTGTATCAGAATGGAGATGGTTTGCACAAATAGGTAATTACAAACAAATGGGAAAATGCTTCAGGTCCCGCTCTAGCACATATTGGTTTCTTCCAAAGTATGTGAGAAGGCTGAAAGGGAGGATGAGATGGATCTTAAGTCAGATGCCTGCTGAACAGACTGTGGGATCTCCTCTCTTAGTTCATTAAGCCTCACAAAACAATCTTTTCCTGAAAGCCATCAAGAGTAAACTCCACCAGTTCCACTGTGGCCAGGCTTCCCCTTTTGATTTCTGTGGATAACTCCATTCCTGTGGCTGGCGGGTTCTTCTGAAGAATAACAAATAATGGCTTCATCTGCACCAGTAAACTAAACAGAGCTAAGCTTTGGCTCAGGCATTTCGCTGGCTCTGGGGCCAGCTAAGCATGTTCTGACCACATTTAAATTATTAAACTTCCACAGCCTACAAAACAGGGTGTCTGCATCTGGATCGTCTATGGGGAAATGGTCCCTGGATGGTGCTAATTTCTGCTTTCTTGGGAGAATCTTGGGAGATCTTTCTTGGGAGACCTCTTGTTGGTCTGGGCCAAAACTATGCTGGGGACTATTGCAGCAATTTACCCATCTGAGGGATTAAATTCCAGAGCCTGGGAATGCTCCCTGGCACTGACATTTCTTCTTGGTGAGATGTATCCAAAGTGTCCTTACAGCACAATTAATGGGGGAGAAACTCCTTCTACACCTGGGTTACACCACCGTGGCTTATTTTCTCATTTCACAGGTGATCTGTGGATGAACCAAGCAGTGAAGCTGTTCAGAGAAAACTAAAACGACCTGGCTGAGTCCTAGCAGCAGCTCATTGCATCTTCTATGGCCAATGCTAACTGCTCTGAGCAAAGAAGACAAACCTCACTAATTAAACAGCTGTCTCTGGGGGCTGGTTTCTCTTGCACATCTGGATGCTGCTTTCTGGAAGCCATGCATCTGTTCCAGCTCTCTTCTCTGTTGCCCTGAACCTTGAACCACCTTTTCAGCTGGGGGCAAAGAATTTGCAGCCCACCTCTGATGTAGAAAAAGTGATTATTTTTTTCCTTTTTTTTTAATTATTCCCAGAGGAATGTCTATGTTTTAGCTGTTTTAGGTGTCAGGGCCAAGAGTGGGCTCTGCTAAGCTGGGCTCTAGAAGGTAGGAAGACTTTGTCTAGTAAAGTTGCCTGTCTTGTCAGTACATCCCCTCCCCAAAGCTCTTTCACATCCACCCAGCAATTCCTCCATCTCTGATTTTTAACCAAAGGGCTGATATCAGGGCAACACTCGCTTCTCATTTGATCTGAGCAGAAAACAGAGAAATAAAGAAAGATCCCAAAAACCCTCGTCCAGCCCGAGCACTGGCGGGACGCCAGGGAATGTGGGGAGGACCGGGCTGTAGGGTTGGAGGAATGCAAGCCTTCCTATCTCTTTTCCCAAACATTCCCTTCTGCAGCAGACTAAATATTTTCACATGCTGCTGCTGGAACACCCAGGTTCATGGTCAAACAGAGGAGCAGGGAGCAGGGACAGCTTCACACTCCCGGGTGGATGGTCCCCATTACAGCCTGGCCTGGGGCCAACTGCCTGGCATGGGGTATCATGTTGCAGTTTCCCTTCCTTCATCCACTTTTTTCAGGCTTTCATCACCCTTTGTGTTTCTTTTTCCATTGCCCTTCTCTACTTTCACTTCATATTGCTAGGTAGGCAATGATTTCACCCCACTGTTCAGTGGGTTTTGTTGTCCTCAGGGCATCTGATAGGGAAGGTTCCTCTAGGAAAGTCCTTGAGTGACCTTAGAAAAGCTCATTACCCATGTATGCCAGGCTCCTTCACCCATAACACGTGTCTGGCCACAATTATTGCGGCTTCAGGAGTTCAATGTGTGTCACCATCTGGGAATGGGCAGAATGATGGTGATATTGTAGCCTCCTACCAAAGACTTCTTGACATGGTCCTGGGCAACTATCACCCACCTTATGGGACTGAGATGAAAGTAGTTCCCTTACTTTATAGACGATATTCTAGGGAATATTTATTTACTGTTATAAAGTGCTTCAGTGTTATTCAGAAAGAGACAGTAGGAACAGATAGATAAATGTACTGGTAAGAGAGATGCTAGAGGAAGCATCTCTTTAGGCATTTAAAGCAATGAACAGGACTGACCTTCAGTGATGATCTTTACCTCCTTGTGTGGGATTCAGAGAGTGAATTCACCCACATAAATGTAGCTAGCTACTTGTGGGTGGGGTATGTCTAACTTTGTCATAATTGAGGGACATCTCATTAATAAGGTTAAGCTATACTTAAGACCTGCATTTTGTCAGCTGAATTTGCCTCTAGACTACACTGAGTAAAATTACTACATTTCCACCATCCATCTAAGATCCATAAGGAGTTTCGTTCTCTAGTATGAGATTCAGTTGCCCAGACACAGATGTTTGGGACCATTTAAAACACACTGGCCTATTCCATCTGGACATCTTGGTACTTGACAGAGGGGAGGATGTTTCCTATAGATTCTCGGTAGTGTCTGCAAGCCCCATGTAGGTGACTTGGCTAATATAAAGTATTTCAAATAACATTAGTCACCAAAGTATAGGAAACAGAGTCCCATGACTAGGGCATACACAAACACTTTCCTGTGGACACATTTATGTGTATTTGTTGGTACAGCAACTGCAATGCAGTGTTAATAACAGAACAATAGTGACCTGGGTCTTTTTGGTTAACATATGCTCATTAAGAACATGACAAAACTGATTTGGAAATTCTTGGTTTGACATGCAGCTTTTTACAATGTATTGCATAGCCTTCTTCTGGAAACCCAGCAGGATGTGTCTTAGTGCCTAAAAGAACTTCAGACACTTACATTCAGGCAATGAACTGTCGTCTGGAGGAAAATCCAGATACAGATTAAGATACTTCTATATTTCTGTGCATCAGTGTCTGGGTTTAAACCAGATTTCTGAGGTCCTTTGCCTTTATCCCATCCCCTAGGTGAGAATTAATCATGTTTTGCTTGGAGGACTTGGTGCTCCTTGCACCTGGAGTGGACTGCAGTGTAGCGCTCAATAGTCCCATATGATTAGAGGTGGTGGTTCTCCACTTTCAGACAAACTTTTCTAAGTCCAGCCTACCCTTCTCCCTCTCCCTAGGATATGTATTTGTCCCTTAATTTAATGATGAAGAAAGGTTTCCAGAATCTTTCAGTAAGATTAAAATTTTCCTAACACAAGTAACTCCCATAGTAAAACTCAGTTCCCACAAGGAAAGGACCAGGGAATTGGGTAGAAAGACTTTCCATATAATGAAACTTCATCAAAAAAGAGCTTCTACTGTGACTTTACATGGAACCTGGTAACTGTCACCTCTTTCAGGACTGTTGCATTGACAGATTTCCACTGATTTGTTTCTGGCAAATCAACATATATTCAAAGCTGTCCCAGGATACATCTGGATAGTGCTATGTTATGCTAAATAAATAAGACAATCTGAGGTCATTATATCTTCCTCTGATGCTACAGTCATTGGCCATACTCAGAGACAGAACATCCCACTAGGTGAACTACTAGAAAACCAAATATGTTGATGAAATATTTGAAGTCCTGAAGTGTTGGGAAAACATCTCATAATAATCATCCATGTATGAAAGGAAAGTCTGAGTTTTCACAGCATGCTTTCTGTGCTGGCCAGAGGGGACATTCAAAATCAGGGACATGTAGCACCTTCATTTTCCATAGCCCTCCTGTGATGTCTTCATAACACTCGCGTACTAGCAAAGGGGAAAAGTAAAATAAGAACACATTTTGGGTTTCCAGGTATTCTTGTCATAGGGTCATTTTAGGATAGATTTTGAGGTACGTTTCTTTACATTCCTGTAGTTTTCATTTGTTGTATCTCTGGAGACTATAACCCTCAAAGAGATATCTCATTGCATGCTAAATAGTCCGAATGATTTTCTCTATATTTCTCGCAGCTCAGGCACTCACATGGAAACTCAGAAAACTGTGTGTGTGCCTGGCTAGAAACTTCAGTACCAAACTAGAAAGGCAAATATTTCTGAATGTTGTAAGCTTTGTCTTGTGGTACATGTTTGTATATGTGCATGATTTATTCTCCTTTTTCTACGGAAAGGAGATCTCTTATATAAGCATTAAAGGAAAGCCATTGTAGTGGGTTACAATCATGAGTCGGAACATTTGGATTTACAGTTTATCCTCACCATAGACCTGTTACAAAATGTTCAGAAAAACTTTAAAGTCGTGCCTACCTATCAATTGAAGATGGGTTTGTAACCTGCCAAAATGTACCTGCATTAGCTGAATCCAGATGGCACAGGAGGTGGGAGTTATTAGGATACAGTAATATAATTTTATGTGAGAAAACTAATTTTATGTGAATAACTAGTGCCACCAGAACAGATCCACTGTGTGTGAATATGATGGAACTCTAGTGGCTCCATCAGAAAATGTGTATACATGTAAGACCAAATTTTCCAGAGTCTGAAAATCCTTGAACAGTTGATGGAGCTCAAAGGTTTTCACACTCCATTATCGGCAATTCACTCCACACCCATTTTTCTTTCCACATTCACATTTTTTGCATTTTTTTCCTCCTATTTTCAATCTGTTTCCTATTTCCTCCATATTCCCATTGTCAGAGCTGAGCGCTGGAAAAGGGGAGCATTTCCCACCATTTTTTCCTGTGCTTGCTCAGGACAGAAGTGTTCTGGCTTGGATTTCTCTTGGGAGAACATTTTATCTTAAGCAAATATTGAATTTCTGGGATTAATATGCCAGCTGGTTAGGAAACAAAACAAGCTAGTTCCAAGAAGCATTTGCTTACTGATAGCAAGCAAGATAGAGTGTGTTGATTTGGTCTTGATGACTTCTAATTATAGAAGAACAAATTATAAACATTAGTAATCTGCAAATTTGAAATCAGTAGTTTAGCTAGTCCGCTAAGTAAGTACGACTACAGTGACTTGCATTAGGAAATGTCCTAGGCTCAGTCTACAGGGTAATTTAGGTACCTCACTCCTAGCTAACTGCATTGTCTATCAAGAATGAAAGTCAGATACAGACACAGATAGAATTCCATGGCCCTGAATGTGCCATCAAGTTGAACTTAAGGGAAATCCTGATGCAAAGGTAAAATTACCGGACTAAGAATAGATGTTCTGTTTATAAAAGCTAAGGTTTTGTTCCTCATATTGCCACAGAGCTTTTTATAGACTCTGACAGAGCTACTCACCTTTTTGAGCATGGTCTTTCCCATCCATGGAAAGAAGCAAGAAATATCTTCCTGTCTTACATATTCATGCCATGAATAGGCTTGTCATGACAGTGATCCTTGTACTCTTGTTGCTGTTTTTGACCACCTGAATTTTCCCAGCTTCTAGTGTGAGTTAAGCCTGTAAAATTCCCTGGACTTAACAGACAGAGGCCACGATTCCTCTCAAGTTGCCTAATTAAAGTCAAGAGGGCTGGTAGAGTCTTTTCCTCTGCAGCCACAATCTCACATTCAGTTCTGCCTTGATTGTATTGGACACAAGTGGCCTGTGAAAGTCTGTGCTGGGTCCTCTGGCAAGCAACAAGCTTTGGCTATGGCTGGTGGCTGGGGAGTGAACATACCTTGCAGCAAACTCCACAGAGGTCAAAAAACCTTGCCAAGTCCTCAGCTCCCTTGTTTCAGTGAACCCTGCCAGGAACAGCCAAAGGGATCTCCTTGAGCAGTTGTGTCTGATCGGTGGGGTCATGAAGCCCATGTAAGACCACATCACCACCAAGGTGGGAAGCACAAGTCTAGTGGAACTGGGTCATAAAGCAGGGACCATTCTGAGTGTCTCATGTGTAAAGTACAAGTTTTAAAGACCGTAGAATCATGGAATGTCCTGAGTTGGAAGGGACCCACAAGGATCATGGAGTCCAACCCCTGTCCCTGCACAAGACGACACCCCACAGTTCACACCGTGTGTCTGAGGATGTTGTCCAAATGCTTCTTGAACACTGTCAGGTTGGGGCTGTGACACCTCCCTGGGGAGCCTGTTCCAGTGTCCAGCACCTCTGGGTGAAGAACCTTTTCCTGATGTCCAACCTGACCCTCCCTGGCACATCTTCCTGCACTGAACTGAAAAAAATGATATCTGCCACAGAAAATCTAAAGCTCTCAGAGTTAGGGATGATATTCAGCTCTATGCAAAACTACTCTGTTTACAAGGCTCAGAGAAGTTCAGAAAATTTGCTCCACCTTCCCCCATTATTTTTCAGCATTTCACACCACCTTTACGAAGTGATCGGCCTCTTATTATTTTTGGGCAGATAGTCACAAGTAGAACAACTCAGAGGAAAATAATGACTGGACCCCTCTCTATCTTATTACTTTGATTAATTGAAGCAATATCCCTGCTTTTTTAATTATTATTTTTTTTTTTAAGAGGAAGTATTTAAATATTTGGAGGAATAGGTTGGGAAACTGGAAGCTAAGATGTTAATTGAATATGTGGAGCTTTGTTGTAAAACTTGATAGTCACATGGAACTTTGTTATAAAACTTGATAGTCAGTTTATCTTATCTCGCGAATTTGTTTGCTTAGGAGTCCCTCAGTTGTATTTAATCTGAGAACAGAAATCAACTTTTGGCACACTGCAACATCTAGACCATGCAGGCTTGACGTATGGCTGAAAATCTTTGGCACAAAAAGCTCCTCTAAAAATTGTTGATGTCTGCAGTGTGATCACCAAAGGCTGAGATGGTCTCTCATATATCTCATTGTAGAAAATAGAAATAAGTACTTTAGGATAAGATTAGTTTGATGCCAGACATCAGCTTTAAGAATAGAGTCCTCAGCCCTGGTGACTAAATTGAATAGATCTCCCTTGGCTATAAAGGGAGCTTTGGATGACTGTCTCGGATGGTCATGTCTGCATTGTAGACTCTCTAAAGTTAAGTGAAACCAATGCTATTCCGAACTATATTTCAGCATGAATTTCCTTCATGCTAAAAGGGGTGTTTGACATGAAAGCTTTTTAAGTCTTCTAACTTCCAGAAGATTCCCAACCTCATAGCAGAGAGTGACAGCTAAGGAGTGGATGACATTGAGGAAATCATATTATTCACATTCCTCAGCTGGAAAACTGTTTCCTAGGCTGTATAAAACCCTGTAGCTGCACTGAAATAATCTTCATCACAACAACTGTCACCCGTTAAAGTTTGACTTCAAAGTTTTTCAATGCACTTTGGAAAGCAACTTCTTTTTAAACTAAAGGCCTTACGTACACAGAAAAGTTGTCGTGCCATCATGGAGCAACTTTTCTTATTGGCTAAATGTCTATAATTCCTTCCATGGGTTGTAAAGCTGCACATACGGCTTTACTGCTTCAGAGCTATTTTAATAAGGATTCCCCTTAGGGCTGTCCAGACAGCAGATGGCATCGTACGTGAAAATTAAACTCCTGAACTGAGGCTCCAAACCTATTATGAGGCTTATAAAATACACCTGGAGGCTTTAGGTGAAGTGGGAAAGCCAGGAGGTTCCCAGTGCAAACAGAGATTGCTGAATGCACAGATAGAAAAGGTCCCTTTATATTTCCCAGCACTGGCCCAGTGACTGACTTGTCTCTGACTTATTTTTGTGAGTCCCAGGACAGAGCTAAACGCTCTCTCATTTCTTGAGCTGATGGCGTTTTGGGCCATATAAACTTCAAGAAAAACCATTCTTTTTTGTTGTTGTTGTTGTTGTTGTTAGTTGTTTTTTTGGTTTTGCTGCTTCAGTTCTGTTTTAGTTGCTGAAGGACAGATGTGGAGTTGGTTAGTAAACAATAATTCTGTAAACATATTAAAAGTTTACCCTTAGACAGAAAACTTAAAAGAGTCTGAGAATAAGCAAATAAATACTAAAATGTGTGTATGGTTGTAAGCAGAAAAGGGCTGGTGATATCCGAACCCATCAGCAGCAGAAAGTCTGCAGTGGCCTACAACATATTCTTATGCAGAAATGCTTTTCTGTCAACCTCTGCGTCCTTCCACTTTCTTGCAGTTTCCTCAGTTACAGTTTCTGGATTAAGTTAGCGGTTAAGTGCAAACAGTAGGAGGTGGACAGGAGCAGACGTTAGATTACCTGCCCAGGACTCCAAGAGAATTTGCAGTGGCTGTGACAGTAGGTTTATGAAATGATCCACAATTGTTCTTTGCAGGAATTGGTAGTCATATGAACAAAGGAGATGTTCCAGAGTGTCATGCGTTGCAGTGAAACCCATCTGAAGACTGTGAAAAAGAAAAAGAAAGGGAAAAAAAAAAGAAAGAAAATGCTGAAATGACCCAATACTCATCTTGCCTCCAGCCACCTCTCCTGCAGACTGAAAAAACGTTCATATGATGATGTAGATGTATAACTTCATTTTTCTGCCGTCGATTTTACAGCCCACTCTGACCTCAAATCCTACTGCAAATGGTATGATGGAGATTGTTCTTTAAAGTAATAGAAGTTGGGTGGGATTTAGCTCATAGCTTAAGATTGCTAAATCAAGATGCCTACACATTAAAAAGTGCTAATCCACAATGAAGTTGTCTACAGCTGAGCTAATTCACCGTAACTCCATTTATGGTCAACGGAGAGAATTAAACACTGCCTATATGTGCACTAAGTATCTAAATTCTCATGGTAGTCAATGGAGATTGGGTCTCCACAGTCAGACATCGCTATTGCTGTGGTATTTTGGAAGACCACAGCATATCACAGAACATAGCATGACTCAACTGCTTTGCAAGATAAGGAACCGCTACTTGAGGCAGTGCCACACAGGAGTTCATCTACATGTATTTTTTAGGAGAAGAATTAAGATGTGGTATCCACAATTGCATGCCCATACACACCCTATGTTTCTGGGCTCTTCATAAAACCCGGGTTTAACTGGGATGCTGGCTATCCAAATCCATTGCAAAGTTGTGTTCTTTGTTTAAACATAGAGGTGGTTGGTGTCATCTAAATGTCCCTCCCAATCTCCATGTTTCCTCACCACAGGGGTGAGGACAACCAATAAACCTTCTGTCAATTTGCCAGACACAACATCTGCTCAGGTGTCTTGGACCCTTTCAATGGTATTAGGTGGTTGTATTTAGACAGGTGAATCGAGCCCCTCTGTGAGTTTAGCAATTGTTTGCTAGAGTGCATTGGCTGTGTTGACTGTGCTGTGAGCCCAGACTCCAGCTCACTTGCATACAACTACATGCAAAACCAGTATTTGTCTCGCTCTTTGAAACCAATCCCACAGCTGGTGCGCCACATTACTGGAGCTGCCCCTGCTCAGGTTACTCAGGTGAATAGAACTCTTGCTTAACATCTCTATCAAAATATCTCCTGGAAATATCAAGGAAATTATAATTATTTTCTCATAGTTTGAATGTCAATTTGAAAAGTGCGTTGGGGTACATGGGAAGAAACAAGGTTATATAAGGAAAAGGATCACCCACAACCACATAATATTATAGTGGTCCTGAGCTGCCAAGACCTATACCAGCTGTTGAACAGAATATGTGCTTTTATAATGTTCCTGCCTAGTCCTGTGGGTTTGTAAAGATTCCCACTTCCAAAAAGTAACTCTCCAGCTATTCAGAGAGCATCCCTGCCGCAGGGTTTGTGTATACAAGACACAGCACACTGAGTCTTTGTGATGAATATGATTTTAATATAAGGTATTTTTTTAGTTCCTGCGAGAAAGATTATTTCTAAAGACGACTTCAAGAGGAAGGGTGGTTCATTATAAAGAACTAAACAAAACTATCCAAGTTTCTATTCTTCTCATCTAGCTTTGGGCAGCTACAACATAGTTATCTACTGCTGGACCAGGTGCTCTGGGCCCCACTGATAGTCGTCAAAGAGAAGCAGCCACTTTTAGATGTCATTTGTCGGATCTGTTTTAGACTTCTATTCTGTAGTTGTAATCTAAACTCTATTGATCAACTCTTCACTAAATTCAAAGGGAGCAAAGTCCAGCTTTGGTGGCCAGTTCGCCTGCAAAACTCTTTCTCTACATTTGGTTAAATCAGTCCCATTGCCCACGTTGTGGCTTGGCCAGTACAGTCCCACAATACAGATGCTTTTCCTGACATCCCAACAAAAATCTTCAGGACAGATATTTACCCATGGTTTTGGAGGTTTTGGAGAGTCTGTGTGTGGTTTTGTCTACAAATGGTTTCCCAGTGTTTGAATCCAGGTGGATGTCAGTCTAGGAGGGTATGATAGGTGCCTTTGCTGCTTCCATGGATAAACTGGGAACTGGAAGAACCACTTCGTGGAAATTAGGGATTATAGATGCAGTGTTTGTATCATTGGTGCAGTGAGTACGACACAGTGGATGCATTTGAACAAACTGGAGCTCCATGTGCCTGGCACCAGCTATCCTTACATTAACCTCCTTGGAAACCTGTGCAGCTGCTGTGCCCATGGCAAAGAAAATCCACTGTGAATATTAGTGAGGATTTAAGAGACGCTGACAGGTAATCTTGTAGCCAAATATCCCACAGCTCAAGGACATATCTGCCTTTTGGACTGGGATCCGTGGATCACAGGGAATGTTAACACAGGACAATTACAGCAACAGTACATAGGGAGATAGAATGGCAGGAATGAGAGACCATTTCTTTTCATATCCGATGACTGTTTTAAGTAATGCAGTGCTACTGACCTCAGAAAAGAGTTTTACAGAAAATGCAAAACCACAAATCCATCCTTTTCTCACATTCCTTCAGTGCACAGAGAAATTTTTATCCGCCCTTTTAATTATCTCCAGCACAACCCTCCCAAGTGTATGCCAGCGCATTTGGAGATTCTTCAATGAATAAGCTGAAGTGACACACACACATCAGATATAATAATGAAATTTGAGGGCACGGGTTTGCACTGCAGCTATTTCAAAGAATGTGGTTTACACAGAGACATTCACTCTGTTTTTCTTGGCTTTTTTCGTTTTAGTCTTCTCCACATGCATTACAGCTCACTCTTTACCTTTTATCCTTTAAATATGCCCAGGTTTGTTGAGTTATAGGAGAGGGCATGGTGGTTTGATATTCCTTGTCCTTTAGAAGACAGGCCATAAACCAAAATGTGACGAAAGAAATTTTGGTCACCTCACATTTACCTCACTCACATTTGAGGAATAATGACTCCAGGTAGGCTGAAACAGCTCCTGAAGTGAAAGAGCAAACCCCGGTGTATATCTCCTTTGCTTTAAAAACTTGTCAACAGGATATTTTAATTGGAAATTGGCATTTCCTCAGATTTATATATATTAACTGTAAATATATACACATATTTAAATTCTGATCTTAGAAACATCGTCATTGTGTTTCTCCAGTGCCACAAACTGACCTTAAAATAACTGAAAGGGTTGGCTGGACAGCTACAAGGTGATGGTACAGGATGCAGACTGTATTTTCTCATAGACCCCTGCTACAAGGTGAAGGATATATCCTGGGAACATAGGTTACATGAGATGATCAGAGGGAAAGCCTGTGCTAAGGTACTACTTCTTTGTGCAGCTTGGTTGCTGTCATTTTTCCTTTCTTCCCAATTTCTCTTTGTCTTATGAATGTTAATAGCAGGACATCAGGGAATTTATTATGTTAATAGGACATAGAGAACGTTACACAAACCCACAAAAGTTTGTAAGTAGGAACAAGAAAAAGAGAATTGTCTCTCTAGAATCGAAATCACGTGAAAGGAATCCTGAGAGGTCACTTGAATTTTCATTTAACCCAAAACTTCGTTTCAGTTGCCTCACTCATCTTCAACATCTCGGGTGCTGGAAACACATTTAAATTTACATATACAGAGTGGCCTTCAATTTTTCAAAGGTTATAGCATGTTTTTCTCTTCCTGTGTATTAGTGAAAATTTGTTGTCACTTAAGTGATGTTTTAGGCCGTGCATCATGTAAAATGACATACTTGCATTTGCTTCAGAGCCTCTTATACCAGTCAAAGGAAAGATCCAGCATGAACCAATGCAAAATCGTAGAATCATAGAACCATTTTGGTTGGAAGAGGCCCTCAGGATCATCAGGTCAAATGAACCAATGAGAAATTTCAGAGTCTCATAACTTCGGACTCACACTATTTGCTTCTGTTCTATAGTCCCCCATGAATAAGGCCATGTGTGTGCATTTGAAGATCCACATCTCAGACAGCCATGTAACTTCGGGAATCATGGTGTGAGGGAAAACTAAGTATCTATAAGCTGGGAGCATGTTACATGACAACTTCCCATACTCAAAGACCATAGGATTATAGAATAATTTGCCCCCCCTGCCATGAGCAGGGACATCTTCACCAGCTCAGGNAAAAGTCTGTCCCCATCTTTCTTCTCGGCCCCTTTTAAGCACAGAAAGGCCGCACTGAGGTCTCCCCGGAGCTTCTCTTCTCCAGCTGAACACCCCAACTCTCTCAGCCTGTCCTCCCAGCAGAGCTGGGCCAGCCTTGGATCATTTCTGGGGCTCCTCTGGCCCCTCTCCACAGGTCCATGTGTGTCCTGTGCTGAGGACCCAGAGCTGGACCAGCACTGCAGGGGGGTCTCACTGTACCTGCAGCTTGCTGTGCCTTTAGTCCTAAAGAAATCAGGCCTGAAGAAACACACACACGTTATGGAATCTCTGCCTCTCATAACTGCAGAAACAATTTTACCTGTGTCTTTCTTTCTGACATTGTTTAATGTGTTGTTCATGGACATTGACATCTTCATGGTCTACCAACACCAGTTGACTGCTTAAGCTCTTAGTGGCTAAATACTTGGCTCTGCACTGACTTTTTACGCTGGCCAGATTAGATGAGGAGAATTTGTAAAGGTACATAAAAAGCCTAATTTAGAGTAAAATACATATCAGCCAAGTATCTATGACACTTAAAAAAAAAAGAGGCCTTAATCTTTGCACCTCAGTTTCTTTTTTGGTACATATAGACAATTACCTTTCCCTAGGAAACAAGGGAATTTAAAAATTAAACATATTTAAGACTTAGAAAGGCTCATGCTGATGAGCATCACAGAAGAGCACCTTAGACAGACACAAGCTGAAATACACTTTTCTGCTAGGTTTTACTGTCAAGTGCAAGCTATACAATTCCAGTTCACTCTAGATATTTGCCTGAGGGCGAATAATGTAAGCACAGTCTATTCTGACTTTCCACTGGCAGAATTCAGAACCGAGATTTTTCCTTGACACATCTGCAGGACTTGCCAGCAGAAATTCCAGTCACCGACATATTTTATGCAGCTAAATAAATACCATAACATGAATAAACATCATTAGTAATTGCTGATTGTGTTCAAGACCCTCCCGTTTTGTAGGGGAAATCTTTTATTATAATCTTCTGTGAAGTCTAACCTCAGACTTGGTGACTGACTTGAAAAAAGGGGAATATTTTTTGGTGATGAAAATTGCTAACAGGTGAATATTTTTCCATCTTCTTTGCTAAGTATTCTAAGATTTTACCATCAAAACGTGGTTGCTGGTGGAGTGAGAAAACAGTAGCAACGCAGTAGCAGTTCTCTGAGTTTTTATAGTGCCAACAACCTAATGAAAAGGTTTTGCCATCTTAGCTGTGCTGTAATGAATTTCCCTGTCCTGTGTAAACTTGAAGTGGTAAAAGTGTGCCCAGTCTGCACAAAATGAAGGTATTCTAAAGTCTTTAAAAAAATATATATAAGAAAAGAAAGCTCTTAACAGATAGTAGCCCAATAGTTAAACATATAAAGTTGGCCTACATCAAGACCTTCCTCTGTTTGTATTAATTTGAAAACTGAAACTTTGTCTTCCACATTTTGGATATTTACTCTAGTCACCCCACTTCTAGGTGCTTTTTAATGTGTCTGTTCCCCTTTGTTTTTGATTGTAAATTCCAGCACAAAGCAGTGTGACCTTTCCCAAGAAAAGCTTTGGTAAACGTGTCACACTAGGATCATAAAGAGCTGCTTGGGGTCGTGTTAAGTGGTGGCATGTTGCCTTTCCAGAATTTATTAATGTGAATATTAAAACAGAAAGTGGCTTTTCCATTAGTGTAAACATTAAAAAAATTGGAAATTAAATTTCCATCCCATGGGAAATGTGGATAATTCAATATTTACAGCCCTTTAAAACGGGAATGAGAAATTCAAAGGATCAAAACTTCAACAGAACACAGCTCTGAAAGTGTAGACTGATGATTTTGAGGCCAGATGAGCAGGGATTTGTCATTTCCCTGAACTGCTACAGTGCCTCATGGGAGGTGAAGTTTTCTTTCTCCATGTGAACAGTAGTCTCTCAAGTTTCCAAAATGCACCTTAGCTATTTTTTGCCATTTTATTTTACATCAGCTTGAACTGCATGAAAGATTTATATCTGAGAAAATAATGAAAAAAACACAAACCAAACCAAACAAACAAACAAAAAAAAGTTACAACCAGCTCCGTTTCTGTAACCACGATTCTTTGGGAACATTTATCTTTCCTAGCACATCCCATATGTATTCATATAACTGTGGATTTAGTTTTCCATTTATGTAGTCCAGTCTTCAACTGCCATATTCTGTTTGCCTCAGCCTTTTCTTAATGTTCCTTTTGTCTTTTTTTTTTTTTCTTTGTGGTATAAGAGAGAACATCTTGTCACATGCGTAGTTCCTGTTCTACCCACAAGCCTAACTTAACCACAGATAAACTTACGCCATGCTATAAAAGCTGCCGCAGCCTCAAAGTCAGTGTTGGAGAAGAAGACCCATCCCAGTTCTTCATAAGGCATCATGGTAACTTCATAGGTTTGCATTCATAAGTTCTGTACAGAAAAAAGAGTAGTTATTTGTAGAGGGGTGGAATCAACTACCTCATTGCAAACTTCACTACTATCATCAATGAGGTTTTGCTGGAAAATTGCAGAACCAGGAGCAGTGTTTAGGGGATTTGTCTTTGCTCTGCTAAACCTGTCTACCTGGTGCCTGTTGTCAAAGCACCTTCATCCCACAAATGCTCACACACGAGAAACACAGCGTCTATTCCCAATGCGCTCTTTGGATTTTGTACTATAGCAAACAAGGTGAGAGCAGCAGAGGGTTTGGAGTTCAGCGCTCAGACCTCGGGGTAGAGGACAGGAAGAAGTGAGGACCATCCTCCCAGTCCTTCCATTTCAGAAGGTCCTGTCACTTCCAGGACCACTTGCAGAAGTAATACCTGCTGAAATACCTGCAGGCTAGCCCATCTACAGTCAGGCAGGTGAGGAACGAATGCTCAAAGCCCTCAAAGAAAAACCTTCCTGGCTAACAGTGTGCCCTGGCAGCAAAGAGGGCCAACTGTGACCTGGGTGCATCCAGCACAGCATCACCAGCCGCTCAAGGGATGTAATTGTCCCTATCTGCCTCACCTGGAGCATTCACTATGTGCAGGTCTGGGTGCCACAGGATAAAAAAGATATTAAGCTACTAGAGAGTGTCTAGAAGACACTACAAAGTTGGTGAAGGGTTTGGAGAGGAAGTCGTATGATGAGCGGCTGGAGTCACTTGGTTTGTTCAGCCTGGAGAAGAGGAGACTGAGAGGAGACCTCATTGCGGTCTACAGCTTCCTCACAAGGGGAGGAGGAAGGGTGAGCACTGAGCTCTTCTCTTTAGTGACCAGTGACAGAACCCAGGGAATGACAAAAGATGTGCCAGGGGAGGGTCACTTGGACATTCAGAAAAGGTTCTTCACCCAGAGGTGCTGGGCACTGGACCAGGCTCCCCAGGGAGGTGTCCCGGCCCCAACCTGACAGTGTTCAAGAAGAGACTGGACAACGTCCTCAGACACACGATGTGACCTGTGGGGTGTCCTGTGCAGGGACAGCAGTTGGACTCCATGATCATTGTGGGTCCTTCCAAATCAGGTCATTCTATGATTCTATGATTCCTGTGTTGTCTTCCAGCTTGCTCCACAACCATTATAAATTCTGTGTTCCTACTCATTGTGCCCCCACTTTGGGAGGCTCGCTACTTCCCAATGTGGAAAGAGGCATTTCAAAACTAATATTGTAACCACTTTTCTTGACAGACTTTGGTGAGCCTGCCAACACTAGACTAGCAATTGAACCAGAGCAACGCTCTTACGTGTTCAGACATGAATACGATGTGACATCTAGACTTGTTTTTCTTCTAGGGATATCATGACAAATTATTCTGCTCTTGTTTATCTCAGCACAGCCTGCAAAGCCATGAAGATTATTCAAGTCACTCTGGATTTGCTGTGGGACAAAGAACGCAGGATGTGGCTAGATCCAGCAAACATATTTTTCAATCAGATTTCCATAAAATCTCCCCCACCCCAGGCACACACAAAGAAAATAATCATAATATTGAAATAAAGCTGGTTGTGAAACCTCCTTTTGTTTTGTGAGAACTTCAGATTTCAAAAGTTTTCCTGTCAAAACCTGACAATTTTTGTAGCCTAGTAATCTCTGAAAAATTTAGGATGGATCGTTTGAGATATTTTTGGTCTTTTAGGTCCCCTTAGTACACAAATTAAAATGAGTAATAAGAATATTAAAGCAAGAGCCATTTCAAAGCAAATTAAAACATTTTATTCAAAGAAGCCCCAAGTAGTACGCAACTTCAAAAACCTTTTTTTTTAAAGTCTATTTTTTAATGGCAATTTTTTTGACAACCTGAAGAAAATGGCTGCACCTTGGTGAATCAGTGTTCTTTTCAAGAAAAAAGTGTCAGCAGAAAATTCTCAGCTAATTCTCATCCACTAATTCTGTCGTTCCTCATTTCTTGAACAAGCAAGAGTGAAAGGAAGAAAGAGAGAGGAAAATGCACCAAAGATTGCCAATGAAACGAAAAGTGCCAGTTTTAGGCTCTTTCTTTTTTTCTCCAGTGACCCAATCTATACATGAGACCCCCTCATCCCACTCTCAGCCACTCTGCAAGTGAAGGGAGTGGGAACTGCAAGGACGGACTCCACATGTGGGACAGAAGAAGGTTGTGGAACAGGGAATTAGTAACTTGTCCTGGACTATACTTATTTAGCAGGGCCTTGAACCTCACCTGGCATACAGATTAACGACTTGAGCAGATGAGCAACCATCCTCTGCAGTTCCTGTTCACTCACTGGGCCTGTTTCTGAGATAATGTTATTCGTATTGGAAAGTGGTGTCCTCCCTTTTCCCTTCCTTGTTTTTATATATTTGTCCTATTCCTAGCCCAATCTATTTAAAATGCTGCCCTGAAATGGAGTAGAAACTTTCTTATTGAGCAGTTTCTGAGAAAATTTGAGATGTTGAAAAATCCAGTTTCAGTGAATTTTCTCTAAAATGCATGTAAGATATTCCAACTATTAACCAGGCTGTATTCCTTGATAAAACTGATAGATTTCCACTCCTCAGGACCCCAGTACATACTCTGTCTCACAACGGCAAGTTGAGGATTCCCAGACCACTTAGACACACCATGGTGGAGACAGTTGTTTGTATCCTGGGAACTCAGTCGTAGTGAGATCTTTGTTACTCCAGCCTTTGATATTTCTGGACCCTTTCTGCATTGAAAGAATTTTCCGTAGTTGATCAAACCCTCTTTAGTTGTCCAAACTGTGTGTTCAATGCCGGAGCAGGCTGCTCATCCCATGGAGGTTGATCAAGGTGCAACATGAGGAATCAGGAAGGAAATTACTCCATTGTCAGTGGGATGGAACCCAAACCATGCACCCTCCAACAGAAAAAATTCAGTTTTTCCTGGAAAGTTCAATTCAGAGGCTATTTGAAAAATAGTCTTGTCTGCAGTTATTTTCATTTTGAAATGTGTTTTTACTGAATGCTGGAGATTTTTTACATTGGGCTAGTGTTACCATAGAGAAGGACCTTGCTCTTTTGCTCAAGTATTTTTTCCCATCGAAAAGGTGGCAGAAAAGGTATCAGCAAACAACAAAACCAGGGACTTCAATAATTAGTTAACCAAATCGCATCCTTAAAAATTAATATACCATAGAAATCATTCAGTAACAGACTTTATAGAAGCAAATGCCTGTACATTAATTTCTGCCTGGTCTATAAGCTCAGGTCTAACAGTAAGACAGTCCTTGTGTACAGTAAGACAATGGCTGAATCTGTTCACATGATAATAAGGGAAACAAAACGTACATAATTGCACTTGAGTGTAAGTTAGGGATGTGAGCTAATGCCAACAAAGAGGAACCTGTGTCTCCAGAGCATGATTCAAACCCTTTTAGATATAGTAGTTTCAGGGAGAGGAGCAACTGCTGAGATCTCAGCTGTGTTATCAGGGTCATGCTCCTTACCAAGGCCCTTTGGACAACAGAGAATTTGTCCTGCAGATGTATGTTAATAGCTCCTTTTTCCTCCTAATTTCTGACCAAATCAAGGGAAAGTATATGTTTGAAAGACTTAATTTAAAAACATATATTTTTGTCAAACACTCTTGAGAATATTTGAGTGCAAACCCAGTGTTCTCCAGTCTCTGCTCCACTGCGAATGGAGGGAACCTACATCACTGTAAGTATATTTGAGGCAACATAACATATGGAGGGTCTGAATCCAGAAATTTAAAATTTTGTGGTAGCAATTTATCCCAAGTGAGCTGTTTTGTGAGGGCTGATCTCTTCCATCAGATAACTGCGAGATTCTTTAAGATAATGAAGCCTACAGGGAAGGAAATTCAAGCTGCCTTGCCGTTTCTGTAAGGCAGGAGCCTCACAAAGCACTTCGCTCGTCCTGAGTCAGGACTTAAGCCTGTAAGGAGGCAAAACCTGTGGGCTGTGAGGATGAGAGAAACTGGAAACAGCCTCTGGCTGTCAGGTTTCACTTATTCGTGTTAACCCAAGGTTTCCCCGAAGGCTGCAGAACAAATTCCTTCTGTGCAGGAAGTGCTTGGGCTGCAAATGAAAGTGCTAATCCCAAAGTTCAAAGCCCGTGTGAGGAAATATAATGCTTCCTCTAGAGACTTTTCAGGGACGAGTGGTTGACCACAAGAAAATAAAGGCTCCTGCAGCTGATCATAAGCCTGTATGAGTGGGCTGTTGAGGAGGCACCTAGGAATGACTGCCGTTCCAGGTTATGAATCAGCAGGGAGGGAGCAGCCCAGACCAGCTTTGGGGAGATGCTTGGGTTGTCTGCCGCCTCCCAGGCCACAGGAAACCTTCAGGGAAATAAAGGGGAGGCAGAGGAGTCTGGGGACTGTGGAGAATTCAAGGCACTATAGATCATGATGGTGGCTGGATTGACAGAAGAATCATGTAGGCACGACGGTGCCTGCTGTGAGCAGAGACCTGGGCTCTAGTCCAACAGTGCTATGTCATGTAAAGGTAAGGTGCTTTGATTTTCTTCCGCTTCTTGGTATTTGAAGACAGAAAGGTCTTGTGGGCATGAGTTGCCTTGATATATTTCTGTATAATGCCTCTTTCAATGAACCTGAATTTCCTCTGACTTTTCTCACATGAGTGGGAAGCCATACGGATCCAAACCTAGAACTCATCCCATTTCGAGACCCTCAGGGTTCATTCACAACTCCAATAACTTCAGAGGTATTTTCTCTAAGCACCACCAGTCTTCCTAGCACAGACATTGCTCAGGACTTAGAATTGAAATGTAACTCAAGTTCCCTAAAATCAAACAATTTTAACTCACCTAGATGTGTTCGCTCAATTTTGGATCTTTTCTGAACTGAGATTTTTCTTAGGCGACTGGTACCACATCGAAATGCTGTTGTGTTTGAAAGCACTGAACAATATGTAACATCAGAATAGAAACATAATAAAAAATATCAGGATGAAACTTTGGGAAATAACCTACCTGACCATTTCTTCTCCTTCCAGAATAGGATCAATCCTACCTACAACCTGATGGGTATGTGTTTTCTGATAGGCTAAAACCCTCTGTTCACAGATGTTTCCCAACAAACTTTGACATTCTACATTAGACAGATGAATCCAGCCCTTGGCTGTTTGAGAAGCATGGTAGCACTATTTAGGAATGTTTTGACTTTACTTTCTTGGCCTGGAAAGGGTGGATGTGTTGAAATGGAAAATTTTCTTAAGAATCTAAAGGTCCTGGTGAAGCTTTCTTCATGGAAGGTTTTTTCCAACTGAATTTCTGAGCACAGTGGAAGTACAAGATTTCCCCCAAGAACAAACTTTTCCTGTTGTCAAGGATCTCAGTAATTTTCTGTGTAAATCATCCCTGCTCAGGCTCTTCCTCTGCCTAATTCAGATGAATTACTTCAAACTGAGTCTCCTGTGACTTAGGTGAATATCTTATCTACCAACCTGTTGCCTTCTTTTGGTCAATTCTCTTGTGTTGTTTTGTGCTGTTCCGTCTGCTATATTAACTTTCTCAAATAAACTTGGTTTAAACTCAATATGGACTGAACATCAAAGGAATGTCCTCCCCTTTCCTAAACAACCTATTTAGCTTTAATACAACACAAACAAGGCTGATAGCATGTGGCTTTTGGAACACGAGCCACAACACCTCCAAAACAATTTGTGATGTTCCCTGTGGGATTACACGGGTTGGTCATGTGTTGGCTCGAAGTTTGGGCTGAAACTGTTCCAGCTCAGTTGAAATCAACTTTCCGAATGTATTTACTCAGAATGAGATCCATGAAGTGCAAACATCCCAGGCTTAATGGTGCATGGAAAATAGAAAGCACAGGTCCTATTTGTTTGCTGTGATAAATGGTCACCTCTGAATCCTAATGGCCGTGACAGTCCATCAATGTGCTCAGCTCCTACCCAGCACCAGGTGAACTGTGGTGGTGGGTGAGTGTGGAGCTCGAATTATGTTGCTGATCTTGGCAGGCCCAGGATAATTTAACAGGCCTGATTAGATACTAAACAAATATTGGCTTTGCAATATGCTCACCAGTGTTTCACTTGGATAAAAGAGGCCGCAAATACTGTTGCACTGAGTGATCTGGCAACAGGTACAAACACTTCAAAAGATCCGTTCAGACTGTGACAAAGATGTTTGAGAAGGAAATTTTGGTGGAATCATGTTTTGCCCTAATGGGAACCCTCTGTTCTGCAGTCACTGAAGAAAATCAGCTAGCTCTTCCTTTTATTAGTTCAATTTATACGTTACTGTAATTTGAAGGTATACTGGTTTTGTGAAAAAGTGAAATCCCCCATCAGACCCCAGATGACAGATTAACAGCTATGGACAATTTCACAGTGATGAAGAGAATTTCATGATCCCACTTACATCGCAGAGTGTGCTGGAGCAGGGAAGTGCAAAAGTTGAGATGCCAGCAGAATTGAGGCTTAGGTGACTTATCACCTTTCCCTTTACGTGAGTCCCACCTTCCTGCAGAGGAGCTCAGTTCTTTTAATGCCATACTCATTGGCTTTGGTGAAGGTTTCCATGCTGAATATAAGATTCCTCACATCATGCTGCACACACACAGCCATTTAGTATCATTTGAGATGTCTGTAAGTTATCTCAGAGTCAGCAGTGGCTGATAGGACAAAAAATGCAAGGGACAACCTGCACTTTTCAGAGCAGTAAATAGGAGAAAGGTACTTTAAGGCTTTGAAGATACCTTAAGGCATTTAAAATATTCTGTCCTCAGGCAACTGAATACTACTCTGTGCATTTCCACTTGAGCTGGGTGTTTATTACATTTATTATTATTTATCCACCAACATTTATCCAATATTGCAAGAAAGCCTAAGAGCACTTTGTAGGAACCACATTTGTGTAAACTCAGGACCAACTGAAGAAACTCTAGGGAGGAATTACTGGAAAGATCAGAACTTAAGAAAAAACAATTACATCAGAGCAAAGGAGACAGGGCTTTTAATCTAGAGAGTCTGAGGGAATAGGCAAGAGTGTTTTGCACAGAAGAAAACAGTCAGCTTTCCAGATCCATAGATAGATCAGACATGAAGTCCTGAACATCAAATTCAGCTAGTGAAAGTCGGTTTATAAATAATGATAAAATAATTATTATTAATAATAATGATAATATTCAACATCCACAGAACAGTAAGGCAAGAAAGTTCTGGAACTGTCTGCCTGGAGAGGGCGTAATGTCTGTATCAGCATATTTAGAAGCTAGCTGAACAGTCAAGGAAAGTACCACTTGAGAAGTTTCTACCTTTAGTCTTGTAAGGCTTCATCCAGCTCTGTTAATACCTGATTCTCTGCCCTCTGGCAGACAGCACAGGACTGCTCTTTATGGGTGTAAATCAGCATTTCTCAGTTATATTACATTGTGCTAATATACTTCCACCGTAGGTTTGTTCTCAGGATTTTTCTTATAATGATAGGTGAGAAATGACAACTAGTGTGCGTTTTTGCACTTTACATCGATGCTTTCACTTACAAGTTTTTATTTCCTTACTCAGTGAAGAGGTGTTGCCCTATCTTCTCATTTTCTCAAAGTCACACAAAAAGTGATTAAACCAGATCTTCCCTTGGCACCAGCCAGCATTGCCATCCTGCCTTACAGAAAAGAGTTCAATCTTCTTTTGAAAGAAGTACTTGCTCACCAAGACTTGATTAAGACTTCAGTTTAATTTGCCTTTTCTCTATTCTAGATTTTGAATTTGTTGCAATACTTTTTTGCAGCTTCTTTGAGCCACCCCCCATGCCCATGTAAATCACAATGAATTTGAAAGGAACTACTCCCAGTTACACCAGCAAAACTTTTAGCACACTACCCTGCCCAATCAATTTTAATTCCAGCTATCCACAAGGGGAATGCCAATCAACAAACCTGTGCATCGAGGTACTTGTTGTTTCAAACCTCCTCCAAATTTATGTTCCCACAGGGCTGTGCAACGTAACACATTATCCTGGCTCCCAGCAGTGAGCAGACCAGACCCACAGCACCCTGGGTGCTTGTCAGCATTTAATCCTGCCAAACTAAAATCTCACTCGGGTTAATTAGGTGCTGCTCCAGGTGTTTGGTAACCGTTTTCTAAGGCTAGCCCCTCCAAGATCAAGAAACAAAGGGGGAGGCTCCTCCCCTCTCTCATCTCATCTCCAAGCTCCTCTAGTTTATTAGCTCTAGTCCACCAGGAGCAACTGAGCACAAGCTGAAGAGATGTTTGTGCTTCCACTCCCTATGGTATTGTAAATTATATGGGGTAAAGCATTACCTAATTCATTTAACTTGTCATGTTTTGCTCCCCTCAGAGGAAAACTCAATGATTTTAAGAGCAAACGTTTGGGGCTGTGGTGGTGGAGGTTTTGTGTTAAAGTGGGGAAAAAAATACTAAGTGGGACTACATGGAGAGGTGACCATCAGGTAGGTCTCAGAAACTTGAGGTTCAGTAGTTTCTGTCTTATCCTGGAGAAAACCTACATGGATGCTGTGGCTGAGAGTGCCAGATTTATGCTGAATGCAGTCACATACAATGTTAATGTTCATATCTGAAATGAATACTTGTAAGAAGTTCTATATACAGTTGTATGTCTGCGTCCGCATCCTGAACCAGGCATAGGCATTCTTTGGAATTTTTTTCCTCTTTAATAATCCAATAATAAGTGTTATTTTGTCATATTCAGCTTCTTAAAGGCCAAAGTTGATAAAGCAACTGAGCTAGCACCTTTCATCATTTAATATAATGTAGTTATGTCGACTTCCTGGTTTTGCAAATGAGGGACTTTTCTTGTAGTCCTCACTTCCTTTGTTATCACTGTATGAGTATGTGGATCTTTGCAGCCAAATGTATGTACACTTACAGAGTTGAATGAGTGGAAGCCTAGCTCAAGACTGAGCTAAAATGCACTTCAAATACTTTCCACTTCAACTGAAGTACACAGAAACTCAGATAAGATACCTTCCACTCTGTCTTATGCAAATATGAGTGGTAGATCATATAAATTTTGGTGGACATCTCTTTCTGCAACCCAGTAGCTCTCATATAACGGAAAGTCTCCATCCATAGTGGGTGTGGATTACAGCTACAAAAGTCAATACATGAGTTCGTGTTGAAAGGACTCACACCTTTATGTCTGAAGTCTAGCCAAGCATCATACTGGTAGTCCTCATGCTGCACTCCTCTTTACCACACACATCAATCTCCGTGCTTGAATAGATATAAGCTTTATTGTTTACTTTGAATACGGTGGTCTGGACCTTTTGCTGAAGTAACTTGGTGTAAATTAACTTCTGTGGATTTATACCAAATCATGCCAGCTTCTGTAATGCCTGCTACTGGTCAAGGATGATGGGTTATTTGTTCACACTCAGAGATATCATGGAGGCCTCCAGATGTAAGTGTTGCCTTCTTGATAAGGAATGTAGAAATGCTCAAAACTGAAATTGGGCTTGTCAGATTTGGAGACAGGGATTGAGCTCTTCAGAGGATTTTTCAGTTCTCCTTTTCCTATATTTGCAATTATTTTTTTTTTCTTTAAGAAGGAACAAAAGGTAGGTAGTGTCATACTTGTCATAAACGTAAGAAATGATGTTGGAAGATCGTCTGTGTAAAAGCAAGTATTGGTGTTGAAGACTATGTTATTAAAATTGATGCTTCAGTAAAGTATGCAATCTGTAGCAAACCTCTGTATCTCCAAGGGCCATGAGTAACAAATGCATCTGCAGTTCGTCACTCAGCCCCTTAGGATACGTTTAAAAATAGATCTCATTATAGATGTGTATATAGTCTTGTCCTCTTTACACTTCCTACCAAAGAAAAATCTAATATTTTCAAGCAGGGTCCAAGCATTTATTCGGATGATGCTGGGGACTCATGCTGAGCATTTGCCAGGATGGGAAAGCAGTTCATCTCCTTATAAAAGAGGAATTAAAAATAGGACTTTTAATCTTTCTTAGAGGAGGCCATTGCATAATGGGTTGCTCCTGTTACGAGAGCCATGCTTGCTCTTTGTATGTCAAACTAAAGAGTTGCAGACTCTGTTCCATCAATTACAAATCTTACCTTCCAAAAGGCAGGTACAGGGTAGAAACCATAATATGATAAGGTCATTGTTTTACAGAAATAAACCTTCCACATCAGAACAATTTTTACCACCTGCCATCCTCCTCATCTGCAAAAAAACCTTTTCTCTAACATCTCACCAACCATTTTACTTCATCACACCATGGTAATGTTTATGGTTTCATGATGACATGAAGCCTTCCTCTGTTAAGATTTGCTCTGTAGCCCTTCAGAAGCCACTACACAGCTGACATGGTCTCTGTAAAACTCTCAAAACCAGAAACTTACACAGAAACCCTAAATTTCCCAGCATCTAGCTGTGAGCAGACTCTTTTCACCCCAGCTTCCGAGTTGTGCACAACCCCACTTGTGCCTGACCCTTCTTTCTGGGATGCCTAGGGGAAAAGCTGTGAAAAAGAAAGGCCCAACAGGGTGGAATGTGGTTTTATTTGAGCACAATTCATGACCCTGTTCCTGTGGGCCCTGCTACAGCAAAAAAAATGGACTTTTCCCACTGGCAGTGAAAATCCTACAGGACTTTTAAAACCAGACACCAGGCTTTCCTGCCTCTCTCCTACACCTGATGGCAGCTCTGCATTGAGATAGAAAGAACCATCCTACTTGAGATAACACAGTGCGTGAGGTTGGAGTAACTTTAGAGCCTGTATTTCCTCATCTGTCATGAAACTCCCTCCCCTACCTTCATTCCCCAATCCTGCAGCCAACACTTGATTTTTTATTGCTGGGCTGGTTGTCATGGAAACAGCCTAAAAAGAGGTAAGGTAATGCTGCAAGGCTCAATATAAGCAAAGCATTGAAAGAATTTAGGCTTAGAACTCCCTTGTGGTTGCCCTCAGAGCTTGTATATCACTCCTGCCGAAATGGGACTGAAGGAGGGTGTTCAGCTGCAGGAGGCCACCATGATTTAGGGTTATGGGGACAACTGGAAAAGGACGTACCCAGTTTTAGAGAACTTCCAGTCCAATAGGCACAAGGTGGGTGGCAAGGTCCCATGGAAAGGAAGAATTTTTTATTTTGTATTCGTTTCTAGAGGGGAAAGTAGAATCCATGTCTGCTGTTCAAGGGGATGGTCTCTCAAGATGTTTCACACCACAGCTCCATTGTTGCCAATACCAGTCACGTTGTCCTTAATGCTACGGAGCGTAAGACCTTTACAACAGAAAAAATGAAAATATGTGCCTTGGGAAAAGAGTAATAAGGAAAGTCTACAGGAGTCTTGTCCCAGGGAATATATGAGGAAATGTCCTGATGGTTCTGTGGGGTTTTCCTTTCCCCCAGGGAAAACTCTGTCAGCCAAACTGGATACACAATGTCCCAAAGAGAAGTGAACACAAGAGATTAGGATAATGATGCAAAAAGCCCTTTCCTGAAAAGTTTTAAGCAACAAATGAGGGTGAATGCTGGAATGATCATAGAATCATTTTGGTTGCAAAAGATCATTAAGATCATCATGCCCAGCCATTAACCCAATGCTTGCGCGTCCACCTTTAAACCGCGTTCCTAGGAACCTCATCTATGTGTGTTTTGAACCCCTCCAGGGATGGTGACTCCACTACTTCCCTGGGCAGTCTGTTCCAATGCCTGACAACCCTTTCTAGGAAGAAATATTTTATCTCATGGCAAAGGGATCTTGCCTGTGACAGGAGAGCCGGTCTGGCTCCATTGATGAGGAGGAATCTTCCTGATGCTCTCAGGCATTAAGCAGGGGTGAGCTATTCTGAGATGTCCCAGAAGAGGGCAATCACATACACACAATCTAACACAAGGCAGGAGCTCACTCCTGCTCGGACTATTACCATCTTGAAGATGCAATTTCCAGGAAACTCAGTTTAAAACTCCTTTTGACTCTGAAACGCCAGACTGAGTTTATAGCTGGTGTTGGTGGTGGACACTTCTGAAGGGAAATGAAAAGGAATAGGGCACATTTTTTCAGACCTGGCTTTGACAAAGATGGACCAAAATTCACTCATATTATGCATTTTATATAAAAAATGTCCTGGTGAGGTCAGCTTAGTGTGCTAGTAATGCTCAATGAAATCTTGCTTAGTGGGTTTGGTGTTCAAAACCTGCTCTGGAGAGGACTGCAGATACCATTATCAGCCAAATATAATAAGTAGGAAGAAGCCTAGTTCCTGGAAAGAAAACAAGAATCTTGATGCAAGACAGGTGCCACAATGGCTATTTCAAGATTCCCTAAGGTTATGTCTACACTGATGTGTAGCATGGGCCAGATATATCCAACCATTGTGCTTTGTTAAAGAATTTTTCTGGGCTGACTTGTGTAATGTGAACTATTACAAGCACAAATCTGACTATTGGAAGAGGAAAGTTAGTGATCTAACTTGTCTCTGTGTCATCTGAGGACAGAGGAGTTGGTGTGTCAGCAACCAGAAATCATGAATAAGGAAGTAGAGGGTGGTTGGCAAAGGTTTTCTCTTCTTGAGGCCTGTATCCTCACGGAGAACAAAGTCGAGTAGGTTTTATCTCTTTACCTGGTAACTCTCCAGGGCTACCAGAGTTGCAGGAGGTGTGTTTGTGTGTGCATATGTGCGTCTGTGTGTATGTCTGCAATGCAGATAATTATTAGGTGCTGTCCTGATTTCAACCTAAACTGTCTACATCTCTCATAACTCTTTCAGACATCTTTATAAGGCATCTTAAAAATGTGTCCTGTGTGTGTTCCAGGGATCTTCCGCAGTATCACAGTGTTTTTCCAGCACTTCTATCTCCCGTCTGTGCTCTCTAGGGTCGAATCTTCATTGGCATTGCAACACCCAGCAATTAGGTAATGTTTCATGTTGTAACCAAACACCTGTTGGAGCAGAAGCTTTAAACACGCATTTCAGGGAATATGAGGTTATTAGAGTGATCTTCAAATTCCTGAAGGAATGACATACTATGAGGCCACAGAGGCTGCTGGTTGGTGTCTTCCCTGGAGAGAAGAATTCATGACCCCACCACTGTTTTTCTCTTGAGACTGGGTGCTTACACCAGTCATACCTCCTTCTAGCAGCTGGCCAGGTTTTGGTTTATCCGCACTGTTTTGTGTTTAAGGAAATGAACCATATGACTGAGAAAGACATCCTAGAATATTTTGAGTGTTGTGCTACTGCAGTTGCAACCAGCCCTCTGAGCAGCTCTCAGTTTGTGGACAGCACTGGGTTCAAGCAGTCAGATCAAACACATCTTGCCATGTGAGAAGCTGCAAAGAAGCTTCTGAGGGTATTAATGGTGTCTCCATGCTGGATTTAGGCACTTAAAAAACAGCGGGTCTGCCAGCTACAGGAGGCAAAACTCAAGCATTCTTCAGAGCTGCGTTCTTCAAGACCCGAACCAGCCACCCTGTTTCTGGAGCTGGATCTCAGGGGGCAGCTCTTCTGGTCAGAGCCACACATGGTGCCAAAATTATTTTGTTTCCTCAGTTACGCAAGTTGCCCAGACTGTGCCCTCATTTATTCCGTAATAACCTCACAGCATTAGCAAGTGTCTCCATGGGGATCTCAGGATATTTAGCACCTCTCAGAGGGGACTGAGATTTTGCCAGGCCTGGCCCTAAAGCTTTGTTTTTCTACCAGAAATGCTTTTTGCAAACGGTTTGAGGAAGCAGTCAGCAGCCCTGATGGGCTGAAGGTTGTTAGCGATCTGGTTTAACAGCTCCTTGTGGTTGTTTTTTCTGCCTCCCTGCCCCTTAATTGAAGTGGAAACCGAAGTTCCTGTCAGCATGTGTGCATCTGCTTCTGAATTCTGCCAACCACATCGTAGAATTCTAGAGTCACAGAATGGTTTGGGTTGGAGGAGGCGTTAAGGGGGATCTAGTTCCAACGCCCATGCCATGGGCAAGGACACCTTCCACTAGACCAGGTTGCTTCAAGCCGCGTTCAACCCAACCTTAAATGTCTCCAGGGATGGGGCATCCACAGCTTCTCTGGGCAGCCTGTTCCTGTGGCTCACCACCCTCATGGTGAAGAATTTTTTCCTTTAATATAAATCTTCCCTCTTTCATTTTGAAGACATTACCCCTTGTCCTATCACTACAAGCACCTTGCAAAATATCCCTCTCCAGCTTTCTTGCAGGTCTCCTTTATGTACTGGAGGCTGCTTTAAGGTCTCCCCAGAACCTTCTCTTCTCCAGGCTGAACAACCTCAACTCTCTCAATCTGTCTTCATAGGAGAAGTGCTCCAGCCCTCTGATCATCTCTGTGGTCCTCCTCTGGACTTGCTCCAACAGGTCATCACATGGAATTCATCGTGTCTTGTAGACCGGTGAATCCCTGAGGCCTTTCCATCAAGCTCTTTTTGGTGGGGGTGGTACAGGCACTTCTGCAAGTCCTCTCATTACTAAGATCTACAGGACACTGTGGTAGCAATTAGGAAAGAAATGGTGGGAAAAAAAAGATCTTCTTAGGTCACAGCAGGATTTATAAGGATATATTTTTCCCAGGCTCAAAATAGATAACTTCTATTAACTCTTCAAAACAACTAATTTGAGGTCTTGTGACTATTAGATAGCTCTCAGGAGAGGTCTGCCTCTGCCATGAACCTGCTGAATGGTCTTTAGTGACTCATTTTGCATCCCTGGGCCTCTGTTTCACCATCTATAAATTAAGGGTAATGGTAACAATTTCCTTTCCAGTGTTTTGAGAAGTACTTACAATACAGTTCAATACACAAAACCATTGGCAGCTGCTGTGGTTGTCTCTCCTCTCCAAACGCATAACTGCGTGCTTTTCATTTAATGTGCCTGCATCAAAGTGTGGAAAACAGTGTGGTCTGAAAACAAAAGAGAGAGGTCCAAGAGATGACATTTAGAGCTGCCCAGCTGTGTTTCTGACATTGTGTCTTAAATGCTGGTCATGTTTCAGAGGTGGAAGTTCCTTCCAACCCTATCTGGAAGGGAAAAAAAGCCACTGTCAATAAACACATTTGGGGTACTTTTCTGTCAATGAATTTGGAGACAACCTCTTATTTATTTTTTCAAGTATGTTTTGAGGCAAGCCAGCTACAGGCTGCAGCTGGGGTTGGGTGTGTGCCTGCCAGATCTCTGAAGGAAAAGCTTTCTCTGGGAACTTTGTCTGAACTGGAAGACCTATTCCACACATGGTGTGTAGACCCATGTACTATGTTCTCTGAGTTAGGACACCACAACATGGGTCAAATGATGAGTGAGAGATTGGCACAAGAGGTTATGTGCTGAAGAAATGACCATGCTCTGAGGTTGCAGAAATGAGTTATGCCATTTGTGAAGAAGAAGATTTGTAAGAGGACACGTGATGCAAGCTCTACCAGGGAAGCTTGAGCTGGGGAGCTGATGTGAGTGAGGCTTTCACAGGACGACTCATGCAATTATAAGATTCTGACTATCTTAGAACTGCTCCAATTTATTGACTGTCACTGCAATCTATAGGATAGTTTCCAAGGGAAACCTGTGAAATACAATGTCATCAGAGCTTTCCCTGGCATTGACTTTATTTTAGGGCTTAGAATTTGTCTGTGCTAAAGCCAATGAAGGGTTTTACTACTGGCTTCAGAGTGGTCAGCCCATAGGCTCTTGCCTTCTTGAGGAAGTTTCCACACTTGAACACAAAACAGAACAGTAATGCAAAGGCGCTGCTGTTTTCTATAATTGCCTTCATTCCTGACGTTCTATTTTTCTTCAGTCAATCAACTCCTGCCCTAATTACACCATGGAGCCCATGGACACCAGTGCTTGCAGGGCCGACTCCCAGAAGCATTTACAAACCTGCCTTGTTTTTAAATGGACTGAATTGTGTTGCCTGTTAAAATAAATGCACTTGTCAAATCCCTTTCTTCAACAACCTTGCCTTACACCTCGCCTTGACAGTGTAATAATGTCTGTAAAAGCAACCTAAAGGCCACTTTCTACCTACAGCCACTCCTCAGTCCTCAAATGAATGGCAAGAAGGGGGTGGGGAAGTGAAATAATAACGCTGCACTCTGGGATAGTGTCACAGGGCTCAGACCCTTTGGCATCACTCACAAAAACTGGTGAGACTAGGAGAACTGTATACACTTAAGAAAATGCTGGGTGAAAACAAGCTAAGAGGAACTAGATGGAAACATTCCGTGCAGATTGTTATGGGTATGGGAAAAGTTTTGTGCTCTGCTGCTGATGCGAGGTTTGGGGCTCTGGGATGGACAGGCTGCTTGGCATCTGATGGATTCCCTGAGTGATGTCCTCTGCCTAGGAGCTGGATGTGTCTGTTCCAGAAGATGTGGTTTATTTTTTCAGCAGCTCAGGCAACACTGGGGTTTGACATGTTGAGGAGAGGAGAGGAGACCAGACAGCTCCTGACACGGGAAAGAAGAGTTTGAAAATGGAGGTTGGACAGAACTGACAAACATCTCTGCCTTTCTTCTCCTGCAGAGAGAGGTCCCTGAAGAGTCATGCCCACACTCTCCAGATGCTCCATCCATGGCAGCAGCAACCAGGCTACTTCTGGGAGCTCACATGTGGGCAAAAGAGATAACGGAGCACAGATGTTTTGCTGTTCCCCTGCTGCCCTCTGTCACTTTAGCAATAGCTTCACTCTACATGCCAGGAAAGCACGGATCCTACTTGGCTTGTGCATGTAGATAGGGCCAGCCAGAAACCAAGCTAGAACATAGCTACTCTGTTCTGGGGCAGGGTGACGATAGCAGTGACCAGCTGACCTATAGCCCTCTCTTCAGTAAATCCCCAAAACTTTATACGGGAGAATGGGGTCTTCACAACAGTGATGGAGAAACTGTGGAACAGAGAAATGATGTGAGTTGTCCAAGCTAATTTAGCAAGCTGGTTGCAAAGACAGGGAAAAAAAAAAAAAAAGTCTATTTTCTCCTGCATCCATTCAGGTGGAGCTGAGTGCATAAAATCCATGTTATCTTCTGCTTTTTAATGCAGTCATAATGTAAAGAAAGAAGAGCAGAGCTCTAGGGAGTCAACATGAATTACACTCCCCCACTCCAGGATCAGGTTTATTCTTGGACCTGCTCAGCTATCAGCTTCTGGATTTGAATCCTTCTCTTGTGCCCCTTCAAGAAAAAGACACAAAGGTTTGCCACTCACACACCTCCTGGTGCAGCCAAAGAGTTAAATCACTTCCCATCACTGTTTGAGTGGGATGCAGAAACAACTTTTCCTGCTGCATCCACAGCTGCCAACAGAAGTCAGTGACAGCTTTATAAATCACACCTGAAGCAAATAAAAATGCTGTGTTCAAAATGAGCCCTTATCTCTTCTTGTTTGCGTTTGGCTGTTTTGTTTCTAAAGGTCACGGGTGGAAGCAGAAGGAGCCGTCACAGGGTGATGTATGTTGCTTTTGGCACCGGGTGACTAATTTGTTGTTAGGGCATGGTAACACAAAAGTGAGTGGCAGAAGTGGGGAGGCGGGGAGAAGAAGCAAGACCCTATGCTAAAGAAAATGAAAGGGGGAAAAAAGGAGATGTATTTACAAAGCCTCCGGAAAGAATGAAACTTCAACTAGCTGTTAAGGGAAAATGAGAAGGAGAGATGAAAACTGAAGATTTCAACCTTATTTTTCGGCAAATTATGGAAAATCACTTTGTTTTGGGTCCAGGAGGGGAAGATTCCATTTTACCTGGTACCTCTCAAATGCTATCTTAATCTATTTTAGATGCACACCTTATCAGGGGTCACCATAATAAAAATGCCATATTTACTCATGTAATCACTAACCTTTCAGCCTGGAGAGGAGATGGGAAGTGGGAGGTGAGTTATTACAGAGCAGCAGCCTTTACACTTGCTAATAACAAATTAAGAGAGTTCAGGGCAGAGAATTTCTTTCAACATCTGTGCAATGTCTTTAAAAACTTCTGTCTGGGCTGGGTCATCCGTCTTGGAAGGGCACTTGACCTTGATTTCAATGCATTAGGTGGTGCAAACCCCGCTGTCCCTTGGGGAAATTGTTTTAATGGTTAATACTCCAGAGTCTAAAATATCAGGGATTTAGTTGAACCTGAACATGCTGACCTATGTGGCAAAAACCCTGTATGAAAAAAAAAAAAGCACATACAAACAATTTGGCTAAGGTCTCCTGGTAAGTCCTAGTGTTGAAGCAACCAAGTCAGCACAAGCAAGACCATTTTAATGTATGTTAAATTGGGCACCACAAACCTTAGTCACCTGAGAAAATTTAAGCCAATTCTTGTCCAGTTCAGGAACTCAAAGCACTTTGAAAACATGAAGGAATGAAACCACATGTCTTGTCTGAGGTAGGTGAAGTATTTTTATCCCCATTTTACGGCTGGGTAAACTCAGACAGCGAGAGGTTAAGTGACTTGTTCAGTGTCACGGTTGGGGAATGGAAGAGGTGAAGCAACAGGCAGAAGGTGACCTGGGGCATGTGTGTGTGTGTGCATGTGTGTTTATGCACACCTGCTCAAGAGTTCCCCTACAAAGCACATAACTCCATTGCACAGAGCGCTAGTTTAAAGCACATGCCTTGTGCAGGCAGTGGGAATGGATCCTGTACATGAAATAACCAAGATGAGGTCAAACAGGAACACAAGGACAAGTTGGCACAATAGTAGTTGGATAAAAGGATTAAGGAGTCGGCTGGGTTGTGGAAACAGGAAGCACTGTCTCTTTCTGAAGAGATTGGAATTAGTTCAAAGTGCCCTGCATGGGATGTAAAAGCCCTGGGCTTTTGAGGGGAGCGGGCAGGCTCAGCATGCATGTTTAGATGTGACCCAGCACAGCTAGAAGCAGGATAGATCAGTAATTTGGGCCAAGGAGCTGAAATTCAGTTCCTTGCTTTTCTTGATGCCTTCTTGGGTGACTTGAGCAAGTAACCGACAACGGGAATCATCTGCTTTCTGTTAGAATTCTAAAATGGGCATGAATCAAACAGGCACGACCCATGGCCAAAGCTTGTTGGAGGTGCCAAAAATCATGAGACTTTGATATGCACCTGGTAGATACGACACAAGACTTACAGGGAATACAGCCACCTGGAGCAGTAGCTGGAGGTCATGCTGACACTCCATGTTTTACCAAATGGTACTAGGTGCCTATTTGGGCACTTGAGTCTTCCCTTTTACTGTATGAAGACCACACAGGTCAGTTTCTCCATGTGAACTAGAGCTGTCTACGTGTGCATGACCAATTGCACTTGAGATGTCTCGGCTTCCACCTGATGATCCACATAGTTATGGGTCCTTTGTCATTTCTACCAGCTCCACGTCAATGTGTTGACTGTTTTTTCCATACTAGGCACCTCTATTTAGACAACTGAATTAAACTTCTAATCAGGACAGGCGATATATCCCAAATAATGATTCAGATCACCCCACAGTTCACCCTACACACCTGCATTTGGTCTGCATTGACTTTTGACTGACTCTTCAACAACTATATCGGGAATGTAGCAACACAGAGGGACCTACATCCAGCTGCCTAAATTTGCAGGCTAAATGGCACTTACAAAATTGGATGAACTGAAACCTACATTTACACAATTTAGTGCTCTATTAGCATTTCCGAACTTTGAAAAGGGCTTGTGGTAGATACAGCAAAAAATACAGGTGATTTGCATTCTCCATTCAGCATCTGAGTAGCTGTAGATGCTCCAGCATTTACTTCAGGAAGACGGATTGTCTCAGACAACAATTAAAACAAGTCAGTGGAGCAAGATAATTGTCTGGACTTGGAAAGGGATTAAAGAAGGGATGATCATTAACCTGGACAGATAACCTAGTGCCCTATTGCAGGAGGACATAGAAAGCCTACTCTGTCTACCACTCTGAAATGCTGACCAAACGAAGCTATTCTCATTAAAATATGTTCAGTCAGTAGAACAAAAGCTATTTAAATATCTCCTACACCAGAAAGGAAACTAAATTATTAAATGCATTCAATCAGACAAAGGAAGCAGAATGAATATATAGTTTAGGAGCAGCGCTGAATAACCCCTTGTTAACAAGTCAGGATAAAACAGCCCCTGGTGAGGGTGGCTGTAGGGAAAGAGGCCCGAAGGTGCTGTCAGTTCTCCTCCAGCTCTTATTCATCCTGTTAACCTTTCTCCCTGTCAGCACCATGAGGCCAGAAATACAACCAGAATCGTTCAAAGAGAGTGAAAAACAGGGTACATGAAAAGAGACTGAAACTCCTTTTTGTAGCTGTTGGATCCGGGGTGTCTTTGGACATAACTGAGATTTGTGCATCTTTGGGTGGCTGGGATGTCCCTGATGTGACTGGAGCTACGGCAAGGTGTGTGCCCACCTGTGGTGGCTCCAGAGAGAAACTGTACACCTCTCCTTACATGACTTACCATACAGAAAACTATCTTCTGTATGTACGTTTACATGAATCTGAAATATTTTTGAGGTGCTTTAGATACCAAGCATTTTTTTTTCTTTTAAATAATACTTTGACACATAATTAAAAACAAAACCCTACCAGCTGTCTTATGTGTGGAATAAAATAATTTAATTTTCAGCCTAAGAATTACTTTTAGAGTAGCGATTATATTTCAGCAAGAAAAAACCCTCTAACAACTAATTTTAAAGTCAACTTTAAATAGTTTCCCACTTCCTTTGCCCAACACCCCACCACTCCAGATCTATAAGCTTTGTTTTGTACTTGAAACACTTGCCCTCCCTCCCCCTCCTCGAATGTAACAGAACATAATAAAAAAATAGTTTTGCGCAGTATTAGGTGAGATTAAACTTTTCCTTCCTGGAGTAATCATAGAGTCAGTGCCAGGCTCCCTTCTCAGGAGCAAATCTGAACATACAGAAGACTGAGAGTGCAGATGCAGCATGGATGGAGCCAACCTCTAGCAATGGGTGGTTGATGTGGGTGTTGGTACCTGAGGGACGTGTCTTATCTTTACTGGACAATTAAGGGTAGAAGAAAATATACTATTGCATCAAGCTCAGTTTTTAAAGGCCAATATCCAACTCTTGTCTCTACTGTAGAGGCCATAATGTGGTTCGGCATCCTGTCTGGACCAAGGATATGGTGATTTCAGTTCTCTTCCTCCATACTTTCTCTATATCGCGTGCTCATCCTAGGCAGAAATTATCCAACATGCCCATCCAGTTGGGACTTTAATTTAAATGAATTATGAATCATACTGCATACAGGTATCATTTGACTTATGGCCTGTGGTTTTCACTCCTCTCTTCTCTTTGACTGCTTTTTCAAAGCTATCACCTACATTACAGGACCCTGCAAATCCCAAACCTGACTTCAGCCATTATCCTCCCACCGTGATGTCAGTTCGCAGCTATGGAGACAGTGACATCATGAGGATGTCCAGCACATGAAAAATTTCAGGTGATAAAAAAAGCAATGGGGATCAGACGCACTTCTCTGAAACACAGATCCTGTTTGACTTTCCATGATTGTTCTGAACTGAACAGAAATTGTGCATTGTAGAAGAAATATCCCATTTGGGATAAAGAGGGAACATTTCAGTTTGTGTTTTTTCTGCATGTCTGCCAACTCAGCCATAGGGCAAGATAATTTTTTCCTAAACCAACAGTCCAGGGAAAGTAAGAGGCAGTTTCAGCAGGTGGTTGATTGAATATATGGAGAGCAATGCTCACTGGAAATATCTCTGTTTGGCTGTAGAAGTTCTTAGGAGCTTCTTTCAGCTGTCAGAGCACCAATGGTAGCATCCAGCTGGGTTCTTTCAGGTGTCTTCGACACGCACAAATCATTGATAGACCTGACACAGGGCCCATGGGAGACCTTTAGGAGCTGGTGACCATTGATCCTCTCTGAGGACATCTCAAATGGCCCTATGTGTGGGCAACTATATCAGACCCCTGATGACTCATCACAAAAGGATTGTCGCAGTAAGTTCTGGTCTCTGTTCTGTTATACGTTAAATAAATCTCTACTTACAGCTCTGTAATTCCTGCCAACCTTGGAGAAGTACCTCTGAACCTCATTCCTTGGCAGAGTCCATATCCTCACGTACAGTAAGATGTTTCAGAAAACCACCTGAAAGAGGTCTCAAAGATCATAATCCATACCTCACTCAAGGGCAGCATCAAATATAGAAATTTTACCCCATCAAATACTCATGAAATTTATATTTAAATCTGTAATAACAAGGGCTTCATACACTCTCCAAAGTGACATATCCTTCAGCCATATTACTGGTGTCACTAGAAAGATTCATGTTGCCTCTCTGTAAACTTCTGCTGTTTCAGCATCTGTAGATTAATTTCTCCACCCTGGGGTCCCTTTGCAGTCAATTGAGTGAGGGTCATTTGAACTAGTTTGAATGTCCATGTCATGATAACATGCACTGCTTCTGTGACTGTCCTCAGTAGCACAAAAAAATTCCGCCACAGTTATTATTTCCACGGAAGAAGTATTCTGTTTTCCCACTCAGTGTACATGACCTATCTACTTCCTCTTTGCAGAAACATGTTCAAGAGAATTCTTTGATTTTCCCTCCAACTTTTTACTTCAGAATGAAAAATTATTTCCTTGGATCTTCAATAGTGTCATTTTTTTTAACCTCTGATTATTATCGAGACCTCCTGTTCCTAATTTATCTCAAAACCATGTTAGAAACAAAGATCGTGATAAAAATTAGACAAAAAGGTGGTTTAGAGAAGCAGAAGAAGAACATATAATTTTATAGCAAAGCCACATAATCATGAATTTTGTAGATTTGACCTAAATCTTGCCTGTTGGCTCTTCTGTATGGACCACCTTCAGATAAGACAGACTTTGCATTTCTCAGAAACACATTTAACCCTTGACTTTTACACAGAGGCTGCCAAAGAGATGACTAGTAGCTCCAAAAGACCAGTAGTGATTTGGACAAGACAGGCATCCATCTAGCATGGACCACCAGCCTGTCTTTATGGACATGATCCATCCCAGACACCTCCAGGACCTGACCTTCTGACGCTGTTGGCCTTCACCACCTTGGAATCACTGACCCAGAAGAATGGATGGGACTTAAAACTCATTTGCTAAATATTGGGTTTGTATTGGTTTAGCCAGGTCCTCCCCAATGGGATTGTTAATTGAATTACTTGCACCGTGTGTAGCACTGAGGCAGTAATTACAGAAGATCTTGCGTTCAGCTGTGCTGCTGAGGCTGATCAAATAGGATTAGAATTCTTCCTCCCAAGTCGGCAGTGCAAATTAAATGTTTATTCTTTCATGTAGGGAAAATGTCAGCTGTTTCAAATTACCTGCAAAAGATCTCAAATGATTGAGAATCATGAAAGATAGAAGTCTGACTTCTGACTGAAAATGTTCTGTTGGTTTTGGGTTTTCTTCCACTCTTTTTCTCTCTTTGAATTGAGATCAACCTGTTAACTGAATACATTTATGCTATTCTTATTTTTTTTTCTTCTCCTTATTCCTTCTTTCCATTTTTTAAAGTCAGTAAGGCGCTCAAGTCAGAACTGATCATTTTACTTTTATAGCCTGTAAAATTCCAGGCTCAAAAGGATACTGTCAAGTCAAATCTGACTCCAAATTAAAGTTCGGGCTGGGAATCAAGAGTCACGAATTCTAATCCCAGTGACCTGCTGTGTGACCTGCTTCACCTCTTCGTACCTCAGCGTTCCTCTAGGTAAAACAGAGATACAATGCTCCTTTCTGCAATGACCTGTATCTCCTGTGATGGTCTAACACTTCCAGGCACCACAAGACAGCTTTACCACCTTAAAGAAGAATGACATGGAAAGAAAGTTTCTTTAGTAGTCAAAGAAACAGGTTGCAGAGCCATTTTTAGCATTATGGTGCCAAAGTTGTCCCTGTTGCAACTTTGCTGACGCCAAATGGTGCTGAACGTCGTCCAATGTGTACACTCGGCTTCCTGAGCGACGTCAGGGTGAAACGCAGCCAGTGAGAAAATGTAACCCAAAGAAAACCAATCTCCGCGCTCCACCTGCGCAGACAAGTTCACTCACGTCCTTATCAGTGCTACTCCCAGTGCTGGCCTCACACAATTTTGGAAGTCATTGGTGAGGCTGTGGGAAGCAAGGCAGTGGGAAGCAAGGCAGCTTCCTGAATTCTGCAAGATGTGGTCTCTTTTTCTGTGCCATCCTGAGTGCTGTCTTGCTCTCCAGAAGCAACACATGGAGAATATCTCATTGCATGATGGTGGCAAAGCAGTAGCTACCTTTTGGAGTAACTCCGTTTTAGTTCGGGGCTCTGCCAAAGTAAATACTTCCTCCACTTCTTCTTCCATAAATGCAGCTTTTCTCCTGCTCTGTGAACCCCCCCAACATACAATAATGCTAGCTATCAAAATAAAGGAGCATTTGTGAGCAGTGTGTGGAGAATAGAGCAGAAGAGACACCTCAACCCTACCTGTGGTTGGTGTCAAGCTGCAGGGACTGTGGAAATCAAAAGTCCATCTGATCTAAACTTGACCACTGCCAGACTTTGTCCCTATAGACTGACATGGTCATAAATGAATTAATTCCTGACCACTCAAACAGTAGAAATCTTCACCTTCTATCTACCTGTAGAATAAGGAAATTTTGCACGAATCGGTGTTAACGTCACACTTGGGTATGGCTTTCCAAGACATCCTTACCTGGGCAGAGATGGTGGGTTATATCCCTGGAGGAGTGATTCTGAAAAGAAGGCGGCAGAAAGGGGTGTCTTCCTCCCTCCAGCCAAGGCCACTTGGGTGATGTACCTTGCAGGATGCCTGATCAATGCATGTCCCATCCCCAGCGACAGATGGTGACAGACTTGCTCTTCCTACTCAAACAGGCCGTTTCTTTCCCCATCTGGGTAAGACTTCTCATCCCCCATTGCTGAAGCCATTACCTCTGCTCCGTTTCACATGGAAAATCAGGCCATTTATTTTGGGGTAGAAGAAATGAATGTGAAGCAGTAGATTTGGGGAGGCAACTTTCTGATAGACAGCCTGTTTCAGTGCATTCTTTCGTATTCTTTTTCAATGCAGTCCATGATGATGGAATGTCCTGCCCACCCAAACTAGCTGTGGGCTACCCACCCGAAGGGGAGATCCACATAGGTTTTGCATCTAATCAGTGGTCCTGCTGAGCTGTGCTGCACCCCAATGTTCTGAAAACCTCTGACAGATGTGGTTTGGGGCCAAGCAATGGCTTGAATGGTGGTGAATTTACAAGCCCTTCCTTGTGTGGCTATTTTCATGCCCCCTTCCTCACTCTGGAAAACACTAGGGGACAGCCATAAATTTGTGATACATCATCGCTCGCACTCCAGGCTGAATGCAATATTCCCTCAGCGAGTCTTCATTAAGAGGAAATTCATGCCTTAAACACCTTGCAGCCTGCATTTTTGACAAGTCATCACATTTTTGTGTGCCCTGCTTTATTTTAAAGCCCCTCTAGTAATGACATTCCTGAACAGGGGCTGCTTTGCAGCTTGCAAAGGGGGAGCCTTTGTCATCTGGGAGCAGTGGAGAAGGAAAAATGTGATGTAGAGTATGTATTACAATGCAGGGGAACAACCTGTTGTGTAATTTTTCTTTCTTGGACACCCATACTGCTGTCTCTTTTTTTGGCAGGCAGGTCAGGCCAGAAAGAAACTTAATGTCTTAAATCAGTAAGGAAATTATCACACACGAGCAGGGCGTGCTGAAACTTGTATAATACAAGACTCTGTGGGGAAACTGTCTTCCAACTTCAGAGCCCACACTGAATCGACACCTTTTTTGTTGCAACGTTGTCCCTGCCCAACCAGCTTTGCTTGTATGTGCCAGAGGAGAATCCCTCCAGTATTTCACTCTTCAGGATCATCTGGGAGAGCTTCCCATGACTGCCGTGCTATTATTTTAAATTTTTGTCTGTTTGCTAGTCTTTAGCTCACAGCCCTTGGCCCACAGAACAGGTGTGGCACGGAGTGACTAATAACTTTAAGCATAGGCAGAAAACTTACTTTAGGGGTTTTCCCCAGAATCAAAATAGCAAAAATCAGGACAGAATGAGGCATAAATAATGAATAAATACTTTTATTTGAGAATTTAAGTAGACAGGGAAAAGTTTTCTAGCTTGAATGACTAAGGAGAGCTAACAAAATCCATGTGTAGACATCAGAACAGAATGATCTGTCTTTATGGAGAACCTGGGTATCTTCATTGAATGTTGGCTTGATAAGCAGCTGGTAAGTGATTTTTGTTTTTCTTTTACCTCTATTAAACTCTCAAACCAATAAAAATCAAACAAATACAAGCCCCTCCCTCTGACCCCTGAATAACCACCATTCCCTACCAATGTCTTTATCCAATACATCAGCAAGACTGCAGGGACAAGAGTCTGTTTTAAAGACCTGAAGTTCCTACTGTTTCTGAAAGCAGAGAAATCTGTTTTGTTCTGAAGATTTACATGAGCCGTGGAACCCCCTGTAATGACTTAAGATGACAATTTCCATCCAATGCATTTAAGTGATTTATCTCCTACAGTGTGAAGTTGATGGGTTATGTAGTGTAAAATCAAGTAAATTTGCTTAAAATAATTTCATTAGTAACTTAAACTAATCCTATAGATATTAGACTGAAGAAAACCAAGGTGATCTGATAACCCTTGATGTAGTTCTGCTGTGAGTTAGGAACCTAGAGCTGGAAAGCTGTGATGAACATTTGGAAACTGACAACTCTTCAGTTGTACTCGCTAACTTCAAAGATCATCTGTCTAACACCCTCAAGCTGCATGTCCCCTCTTCCTGCTGAATTCCTTCTGTAAAATCATTCAACAGCAGGACAATCATATGGTACATTGTGAGGTCTGCCATATCAGTGCTTAGGTGAACCAAGATTAGGTGAATCTTCACCTCCAGTCCACCATCTGTCCTATCTGAGCAAAAGAGGGCTATGAAACAGGGTAACCAGGGTGTACTCAGCATCACAAGTTGAAAAAAAATATTTTTCAGTGTCACCCCTAAGGAGCTCACTACTACACTGAGCAGACACACTGAGATCTGGGTTCACTGGTTCCGTAAGATTCACACTGTGTAAAAGGTTTCCTGTCATCCAGGCTGAAATCAGCAAATGGTCTGATGGTCAGATAAAACCAAACCCAGCTTGGGCCTGGGGAAATTGCAGTGAACATACAGAAATAAAAAATAAGAACTAAGGATGAAGCCCGCGACACTTAAATACGGCTATTGATGGTCTCTGTAACCTACTAGCTACTATCTACTTTTTTTTTTTTAAGCTATCTGCTTTATAAATACTGCAGGTTTCAGACACAAACAAAAAAAATTACTTCTCTTGCAACCAGCTCCAAGAATGGACATTGCAGGCAAATCTCAGTGGGTCACTTCTAACTCTTTAGTTTGTACCACCAGTGAAGATCCTGCAACAGGGACCTTCGTAATGATGTGCAAGTAGAAATCTGTTGTGTTCCCACAGGACAGAAGAGAGTGAAATTAGTGTGTTCTCTGGGCTGATCGTGAAATCACAGGCCCTATGGCTGGGATGTCAACTGAACTGAGAAAAAAAAAAACAAAACCAAAAACCATTCAGATTTAGTGACTTCTTGTAGCCAAAAATGGTTTTAGTTTCCTAACTTCTCAGGCCAGGATGATGGAGTGTAACCACATGTACCTACAGCAGTGAGTTTCACCATGAGGAGCTGGAGCTCCAACACACAATCAAGATAATGTGGCTTAAAGCTGGCATCTGTTACACGGTTGTGTGAGCGTGCTCTTTGCCCACCCCAACTACAAGGTCAAAGCTCACATCCTCCCCATTGAGGTTTAGCTAAGCCAGAGCACACCACACATCTGAAGACTAAACGCATAGGCAGGTACTAAACTGAGTTGTTGGCTGTGAACAAATTAGGCTACTAGATTTAATCACAGGTTCCCTCCCTGACAGAAGAAAATAAATATCTTTCTATTCTTTGTGAAATTATATTTGCCCATATATTATTACTGCTACTATTAACATCACTGCTACTATAAGCAACCTAATGTCTAAATTGTAAACCTCACCTTTCCCTTTCGGTTTATCATTCATTCAGCCATGAAATCTGGGGTGAAAATTTGCAGTTTTTCATGGCAGATTTCACTCTGAAGAGACGCTCTGAAGAGCGTACAGAAATTGCCTTCTGTTTTTCTTTTGTGAGATACAAGAGGACAATTCGCCCTGTTTTTGCAACAGGAGAAGGCTTGGCTAAAATTCAGTTAAATAAATGGTACAAGAAGATTTTGCTTTGGTATGTCATCACTGAAATGAAAGAAGCTGGAAGAAAGACCTACTGATTTGAAGCATAGGTGCACTGCTGGTGCCTATGCAATCTCTGCAGTATCCTTTCTTTCTGGGTCTTAGCAAGGGTAAAACGATGGAAAAAGTAAATATTCTTAAGGTTGAAGTCCCAGGTTGCATGTGGGGTAAAAGGGAGGAAGGATTCATGGATATAACCTCACATCAATATGTCAGGCCCAGATTCTAAGGAGTATTTGAACACCAAAGTCTCCTGGAGAACAGAGGGAGTCAGGAACTTAAGTTGCTTAAAAAATCTGGGCCTTGGTCTTGCTATTTTCCTGTGACAATGCTTTACAAAGGCTAGTGGTTGCAAGAAGACTGTTTATTAATTATGAATAAAAATGTTTGGTGATGATCAAGGAAGAAATTAGTCAAGTCAAGAACAAGAAAGTTTACAAGCACAAATGTGCTAACAAGGGGGAAAGCCATCCACCTGAAAATGCCAGCTTCAAATGAAATGCGATTAAAGAAAAGCTTTTCCTTGCAATGGTCAGAGTCTCCACTGGAATACACAGAAAAGGACCCTGCAAAGAGGATGGACAGGACCAGAAGGTGGTAAAGGCGTAGGCTGGGTTAGGTGATTTGTCTTGGTTTTGCCAGGAAGGGCAGCAGACTCAAAGGTGTATTGCATTCCTTTCGATTCCTCAAACTGTGCCCAGGTTGATAACTTATTTCCCTCTCAATTGTACTTCACCTTTCCCTGAAGACCTGTTTGGGTGTAAGTACCTAAAGGCTGCTTGAGATAACTTATCCCCACTTTGAAAACATTTTAATGTTTGCTTCCACTCCACGAATTGCTTCATTTTCTAGCCCTTCTCTTTGCCTGCAGTCAAGGGGATGGAATAAATTAGCGAGCAGCATGTGAACCTCTGCTCTTGTTAGTTATACCTAAATACTACTAAGCCTATTAAGTTTATTCCTGGAACTGTCCTGTGCTACTACCCCCAATAACTTTTCTGTTCAGTAGATTTCATTTCCTTTGTTCTTACTTAATTTACTTGCAGCCAGGGGCTCCAGCAACCAAGCCATTAGCTTGCTGCTAATTAGCTGGCACTAACAGCCTCTTGTTATTCAGTAGGCTTGGAGAATGTTTGCTCAGAGTCACATGGTGGGAAAGCCTTTTAATAACAACCATCCTGTCTAATTCTGCCTTTCCCCTGGCTCCTCATATGATTATCCAAGCTGAGTCCACCGTCACTGCTGGGGGGTATTTTTATAACACATTGAAAATGAGAGGAAGCTATTGTGTGACACTTTTTTTCTCTGGAGATTGTTCCTCCTCCAGTGTGTCCGCAAAGGGTCAGGGATGATGCGAGATGTGATTGTAGCACCTGTCACTGCAGAAGGAAAGGAGAAGCAATTGTCTCCCTCTCACCTGTCCCTGCTGCAACAAAGAGGTCCATGACGTCCCCCACATCGAGCATAAAACTCATTCTGTTACCTGTCACCAGATGCTCCTCACCAAGGTCCTTGATTTGGGTATTCACATCACGATGCTTCTCCCTCCTGCTCTGGGGCATTAATTGTAATTGTCCAAGGGTTGGCAGATGGATGTCCCAACGCTGGGGAGCATACTGCACCTCTGGTTGGAGGTATTCTCCATCACCTTCACCCACCGGTGTATGGGCTGGGCAGTGGGGTCCAGCGTGCCACCCCACGCCATGCTGTGACAGACATTATCCTATTGTACAATCTAGAGCACGAAACTTAGGTCTCAGGCTTCCAGAGATCACAGAGGTCGGGACATACGCCAGCAGGTTGCAAAGAGCTTCAAGCCTTCGAGCATCTGCCCCACTTGCAAGTAGATCAGGTGGTGTTTTTCCTGGCAAGTGGAGAGGCCTGGTCATCCAGGGAACCCAGTAACCCTCCCTACACCCTCCCCCAAGCACCAAAGATATAACTTTTGGCACTGGTTGGTCACCAGGTGCCTCTCTTTCATCATCAGCAAAACAGGAAATGAGTCAAGCAGGGAAACACACACTCACATGAGGAATTGCCCTCATAAGGCTTGAGAGGAGACCATCTTGGAGGTATTTGTTATTCCTGGGTGAAGAGGATGCATCTGGACACCATTCGCTGAGGTGACACAGCCATGGGCTGTCAGTAAAGGGTGGGAACAGGTGGAAAAAGCTGGTGTCCTCTGAAGCCTTGTTTACTCAAACCATTCCGGTTCATGATGACTCCTTTGAGCCTATTTCTCAATCATTTAGAATGAATGTCTGATGCCTGGGGTGTTCTGCACTTCCCAGAGACCTGAAAGAGGGTGCCAGTGGTGCAGCTTTTCAATGAAAGTACTGGTAACTTCTCTGTGAGGTGCCAGGGTCCTTCTACGAGACACCAGACTTTCTCTGAGGAGGAACAACATGGCATTTTTTAAAGTCAGCTCTTCAGTGCATCACACAGAAGGAAGCAGCAGCTCTGGGATCTGATCGGCACCACACAGGTATGTCCCTTGCACCATGACTTGGTTCTCCTGCATGTCCCTCACATCTGCCCTGCAAGATGTGTGCAGAGGGAGGAGCAACATCTACTCCAACATCACCTTGGGTCTGCCATGAAACTCGTTTCGCAATCAATCAACCTTGTAAATCCTATACCCTTGGGCTGAGGGGCTTCTGCAGCCTCCAGAAGGGGAGAAGCAGCACATGCTTGTGCCTGAGCAGGACCCTGAGCTACGGGTGTTTAAGGGTTGCACCAGTGACAAGAGCAGAAAACTGGTGTGTGTTTGTGAGCATGGCCTTCCTCTCCCACCTTTGTGTGTCTCTCCTTTCAGAGAAATTAAAGTGTTTTACCATGTTCCTGGCTCTGCCCCAGGCTCTCCACAGGATCCAAATCAAAGTGGGAGGCTGCCTGGTGTGCTTATTTATCATTTCACTGACGGCCGCACCCCCCAAATCCCAAGAAGGGAGGAAAAAGCANGGTGTTTAAGGGTTGCACCAGTGACAAGAGCAGAAAACTGGTGTTGTGTGTTTGTGAGCATGCCCTTCCTCTCCCACCTTTGTGTGTCTCTCCTTTCAGAGAAATTAAAGTGTTTTACCATGTTCCTGGCTCTGCCCCAGGCTCTCCACAGGATCCAAATCAAAGTGGGAGGCTGCCTGGTGTGCTTATTTATCATTTCACTGACGGCCGCACCCCCCAAATCCCAAGAAGGGAGGAAAAAGCAAAATGTGGCTGTGTTTCCTGCAATACAGCTGTTATCATTTCCCTGTGACCTTGATCGGGAAGGCATAGGAAAGGAGGGGGAGCACAGCTCCAGGAGAGTGAAATAAGCTTTGCTGCCTGTTGCATCCACTGCAGGAGGAGGTGGGGAAGGACCAGCCTGGGAAGCTCTGCTGTGAGCAGCAACCCACAGAACCACCTTGTGCAGCTTAATGCGATGCAGAGCGGGGGGCAGTGTCCAAAATCGCCTTTGCTGACTTGCACAGAGGATGCATCTGAGCACAGCTGGTTCCTAATGAGGGTTGCAAGAGCAGACCAACCCAACAGGAGGTCATCATGTACAGCTGGTACTGGGCTAAAGCCCAGGAGGGGTCACTTTGACATTGTGTGCTCCTGTCCATCAAAGATACCTGATACTCCATGTCATGCAGGCAGGCTTGGTTCCCTCATTGTGACTTTTCCTCCGTAAGTTTTAGCGGGTTTTTTGTTTGTTTCTTTGTTTTAACAGAACAGGGTCTTTTCCCCACTTTTTTTTCAGAATAAAAGATTTGTTTAGTTATAGCCAGACTGTACTATTCCTTCAAAGAATATTTGTATCTGAGATTTAGCTATTAGAAAAAGCATAGGAGTTATTGTCAACATGTGTATGTGCATCACATATGCGCATATACATAAGCACATACTATTTGTATGTACATATACATTTGTGTATACATATACCATTGTATCTGTGTGTACCCAGTTCCCACAGAATGGTTTATATTTGCAGTTATATTTAATATATATGTAATCATGTGTGTACATATATGCTTGCATGTGCGTGCAAGCATACATGTGTGTAAATAAATGAACATATCTAGGGAGAGAGGTCATATATGACATAATGGAACTACATTGTATCCCATTAAGTAGTTCACGGTCCCTCTGTTTTCTTCACACTCTCTGAGTCCCTCTATGTTGATAAGACAATCAGGACCCCAGCAAGAGACTCTCTGCTATGGACACAACTGTCCTTTTTGTGGGGTGAGGAAGAGAGGTCAGCTCTGCCGGTGTGAACCATCGGAGTCCAGTTGATCCTTTGCCTGTTGGGAGCAGATGGTGACCCTGGTTACCAGTGTTCTTCCTGAGGTTTTCTGTTCACTTAGTGACCTGAGCTCTGTGAGAGACAGAAGCATAGTAAACTATAAGCTGCTCAAGCAGTAGTATGTGATAAGTGTGTCCTGCATTTTGTAACTTATATTCATATTTAGTATACCACCTGGGATGCTCAGGAGAGGACTACACATCTCTTCAAGACAGCGTAATAAACTATCTAAGCACAGGCTAGAGTCTTTCATGAATGTTATATTTCAACTCAAGCCTGATAAAGACAGACAACTTTCTACAAACCAAGGCTTATTTTAGTCTAAATTCCTAAGTGCATATTCAGAGAAAACATGCAACCGGACTTCTATCTGAACTGAATGAAACATAAGCATCTAGGCTGGTCCTGTGCTGGTCCTAAACCTTGACCTTTATTCCACTGCCTAAATGTGGATGCAGGACATTGCACTGAAGAGGTATTTTTGTTTCTTTATTTATTTATTTTTTAATGGATGTCAAGAAAGACTGAAATCAAAGAACACTCTAATGAAATTGGGTTAATGCTAATTCTTGTGCTGGAAAAGCATAAGGACGGTGGAGACAACTTCTCTTAGAAGAAATCGACGTGAGCGGGAAACTTCACCCTGAGCTACAGGCGGGGCAGGGTTTCCAGCTTGCAGTTGATAGACCAGAGTCCAGATGAGAATGTTTATCCAAGAATTAGCATGTGTAAATCTCCTCAACTCCTGTTTATCTGCCCTTTTTGCTCAAAGGCTTGTGTTCCTTCCTGCTTGTCTAACAGTCCAGTTGCTGAAGGCCAGAGACTGCTGGAATCTGACAGAGGAGTCTCACACAGACATCTATAGCAGGAGTGGAAAGACCACAAATACCAGCTGAATTTATACCATACAGGTACATATTTAACCTAATCCCCTCCTTTTGTCCAGTAAAGAAGATCAAATCGTATGGATCTGAAAGGGAAATCTTTTATTTTCATGAATGCCAAAACTTTAATCAAACATAACTGCTTTAATAGAGCACACTGTGATTTGGTCTTTTCGTTTATTTGTGGGGTCTTTTGTCACCGTACCACAGCAAGTAACAGTCACCATTGCCTGGAAACATCTGCGGTAGAATTTACTTGAATTTTAAACATGTTAACATGAACCAATCACCCTGGATTGCCTTCAGGACTGAGGGATGGAAGAAGGAATTATAAGAATCTTCTCCTGTTCTTTAGGAGGTGTCCTAGACAGTCCTAGACCCTGCTGTCTCTTTTGTCAGTGATCACCTCAGACAGCGATGTCTGCAATGAAGATGCTTGTATTGGGAGGCATGAACAACATTCACATTGTTGCCAATTTTTCTTGTAGTTAGGATTTCAAAACCTGCAAGCAGTCTCTGAAGCCTTATAATAATATCAAAATCCCAAAGGAATTTAAGTTTTTGGTTAACTATCTGAATAGAGATAGGGCTTACAGTTAAGCCCTACAGAGAGCAGGGAATGTATAACTAAGATGTCATCTCCTCACCATGGGGTGTTTTGGATACTCAAAATTGACGTAGACTCAGGGTTGAAATGGATTACTTCATAGAAGTAGCATCCATGGGAAGTTACTAAGGACAAAGACAGCCCCTGTATTTCGGGAAGTACTTGAGCTGTAAATTCTTGGAGGTTGGGGGAATATTTGGAGAATTATCACTCCGTGCTTTGTCTATCCTTACACTCTTTCTGAGGCATCTGTATTTGGAAATTAGGCTGGCCATTTATGGAAACAAGACAGCGGCTGGATGGGTCTGTGGTTCGAACCCGTATAGTCATTCTTATGTCCCTGGCTACTAGCAGCAGCTGGGCTTATGGAAAGTAAGGACAGGCTGCTGTTTAAATAAATAATTAATAATAAATAACATAAATTCTGAGCCCATCAAAGTAGTGAGTTTAACATTAAGCAAGTTCAAAAGAATTGGGGTGGGTATAAGGTGGAACTGTTAACTTGTGGTGTTCTTTTTTGTTTGTTTGTGTTTTTTTTTTTCTCCAGTTATCAGCTTCACACATGAGTATTGCATCCAAATGTTGGATATTTCCCAAAGCAAGAGGATCATACCTCTCCTTTAGGAGTGAGAATGAGGGGTGAGGAGTGTGAGAGTCTATCTTGAATAATCCCAGAATAACACAAAATTATGAGGGTAGGACTTGGGGTATCTTCTGTCACTTAATGAAAGACTACAGAGTGAGCTCAGCCATTATTAGCTATCAAAGACCCCACACGTTACCTCACTAAGGTTTTATCAATTCCTCTGCTGAAAGCCCATTATCAGACCTGCAAGTTCTGCTGTGAGGTTTTCCTGACAGACTGTAGAGTCACAAAAATGACATTTAGGCTTCCCAGCTAAGCAAGTTGGATGGGGGTGTTGTTGTGGAGGAGTAATTTCAGGGTTCTGCTCACCGCAGAACAATGTTGGATTTCTTAAAGAGAAGTGCGACCTAAAAAAGTTCGATGGCAGGTTCACAGTATTATTTATTACATGGGGGAAATATGCCAAGCCAAATGCTGCTTACCTTCTCTCCAGATGCCTGTATCTGTTCACGAAGCAAACTTTCAGGCATTCCCTCCCTCATAACCATTTGCTTCGGAGTCTGTATCTTGGGGCTTCAGAGAGAAACTTTCAGGCAAGGCCTATATCCATTGCAATGCAAGATGTCAGGATTCATCTCTCCCTAATAACCATTCATTTGTATTTTAGAACTCCAGCAGCAAACTTTCAGGAGACAAAATTCTTAGAAAAATAAAAATTTAATGGAGTAGAAGAGCAGGAGGGCTGGCTCAAGCTGGGTACCCGCAGCCAAGAATGGAAAACTACAAACTTTGATATCTTTACAAACCATTCACCCCAATATCCACTCTAATAGCAAAATTTCACCACCAGGTCCTTTGGTCCCCATTGGACCCTTTTTCCTTGACTCCATGTGGGCCTTTGTTTTGTTCAGTTGTAGATATTGGTTTTGGTCCATATCCTTGAAGGTGCCATTTTGTCTGGATAAATCCTTCCTTCTCAGTGAAGTGCAAAATAGGCCCTGCTTTGCAGATGTCTGTGATGTCTCTGTGTTAGCATTGGATCATTGTTTTCCCAGTCGGTTCCATTTTTCCCAGCAAAATGCAAGCTAGACTTTATCTTGCAGGCGTTTAGTGTAGTCTGCAGTTGCTTTTGGTAAATACGAGCTTAAAATTTTAGCAAATCTGCCAAGTAACGTGAATCAAAGAGTATATTAAAAATCATACAACCTTATATCTCTAAATAACCCGTTACATTTGGTGTGCGTCTACTTAAGCTAAATGGTCAACGCTGAACTTGAATTGGGCTCATCCACTGACCTGTGAGTAGTAAAACCATTGCCATACAGCTCACTTATTTAGCAGGGAGAGCTCAAGGTGGGCTCATCCAGGCTGTCGTATTTATAGAATGAAGTGGTTGACTCGTAGTCAAATTGCACACAGTAGGAAAAGTCTGCATGAGACTCTTTGTGCCCACAAATCACCGGCGTTCAATGTGCAATTTTGCTTCCATGTGGGTCGCCTGGAAGGAATTCTTGGCCTGGATGTGGCTCAGATCTTTCCCTCCTCTGGACCCCAGGCCAAAGTGTTTCTGGTTTGGCTGGGGGGGGAGTCGAGCGCATCCGCCACAGATGTGTATGTGAGATGGACCTCAAGGACTCCTAGATGTGTTTCTTGGAGGCAGATTTCAGCTGATGCAAACCAGCACATCTCCCTCGCAGTTATCCCCTTGGTGCATTGGCACTTTGGGAGACCAAGGAGCTCCTTGCCTCCCCAGCACACCAGAGAATAAGGCAGAAAAAGCAGATATTTAGTTACCCTATATATTCTTATCAATGTCTTTCCTGTTTGGGTATGAGAACATGCAGAGGTGGGATGGAGATATCATTTATACACGGTTCTTAAAACTTGTCTGTCTTTTCACATTTATCCCCAAATGCTCTTTTTCCATGTTAAAACCCAAACAAGGCAGATTTTGCCTCAAAAATTGGCTGTGGTTCAGCAGTCACTTCTGCTTAGAATGAAGTGCTTTGCATCCTGCAAACAGCTTGTGTTACAAAGTCCATATGCCTCAAATTCTCAGTTCAGATACTCTATTTGACTTTCCCATCACCTTGCTCTGCAAAACAACTCTATGTCTCAGGAGCAGCTCAGTTTGTTCAGTATTGGAACAGTACAGTGCTAACAATTGGGGTTAGTAATTACAAACATTTCTCTTTCCAGGCAGATAGAACTGAGCTGCTATTTGTAATTACAGCCATAATCAAGGTACATTATGTTTATGATATCTATACGATATTTACATTCAATATGCAGTGTAGACACATTTGAAATAGTCATATGAAATGGGGAAATAATCAATAGGTAGAGAGTTTAAGGATCAATTTATTTTTTCCAAATAGAGTAAATCTGATACTTTGTACCTTACCTATCTCTGTGTTTTATGAAGTATACCAAAAGTGTCTAGTTCAGTTTTAGTTATCTAAATTGTAGCCAACTGAACTTAGAATGCATCCCAACCTTGCACCCAGCGGTTACAGTCACTTCTCATTCCCATATCCTGGAGGAGTTGACTTTCTGCAATATAACCCAAGAAAAAAAAAAAGAAAAGAAAAGAAAAAGAAAGATTATGTTAGTACTTCATATTCCTCTCTTAATCTTTCCATGATCTTCATGGGCATGGTGACCCCATGATTTAAGCTGTTAGCTGCATATCTCAACTGATAAACCAATTAAATTTATACAAAATCTAATGGGCTTCCAAACGTAAACTACTCCTTTCTGGGGAAAACGACAAATACAAAGAGAAGAAAAACTAGAAACATTCCCCAGTCAAGATATCGGTAAAGAATAAGCCTTTCTACGTGCCTCAGTTTTTATGATGCATGCATTGTGTGTGCTCATGTCTTTGCCGACCCAAATGGACAGAGCTAGGCAACATTTCAGTCGTTTTTCAAAGCTGGATTTGAGTCATATTTCATTAAACTCCTTTTACAAGTTTTGACCTTTCCAAGAATATCTTGGATGTCAGTCTGTGGCTCATAATTTCAAGGCGGCATCAGCAAAAGAACCCAGATCCTATTGTTTACAAAGTCCTTCAGCATAAGCTGGGAATGGTCGTTATTAGATACCTTCAAGAAAGGTTTTGTGACATGTATTCAGACCAGGTTTACTCAGTATACTAGAAGTGGAATTGACATACAAAACTAATGGCCAATGAATGAAAACATCGTTTTAGTGGAAGTGTTTCAGATTCTGTCTGTCTGATTAAAGAAAAGGCTCTGTCCTGAATGGACTTATGGGTCTAACAAATCACAGAAGTACTCACACTGAGCAGGTCAGGTTTGACTATACTGTGAATTCTTCAAATCTTCTTCCTGGGTCCTACGAAAATGCTGCCTTCAGATGACCCGCATGTGTATGAAGACCCAGGCATTCAAGCAAGGAAACCGTAGGACTGCTTTGTTTATGAGTGTCTACAAATGCTGGGGTATATGGGTGACAGCAGCTTCCTGCATCACTTGCTTTTGGAAAGGACTTCAGACTTGGATTCTCATTGACTTAATAGGAAATTATTCTTTGAGGAAAGACAGGCGGCAGGCTTGAGCTTTCTTTGGGAAATAATTTGGTTAAGCACCATGTAGACACCAGTCCCAAAGTGTGGAAAAGTTCCAGGAGAAAAGCAGTCTCAGTGAACATGTGTAGGCCAGAGAAATTGATTTTATTAGGTAAGTAGATAGCCAAGCTCACCAGGAGCTATCTCAAAGGCATTTCCTTTAATTGTTTAGTCCTTTACTTTTAGCATCATGCATTCTCCCTTCCCCTCCTACTGGAGTGTTTGCTGGGAACCATCCAAAGTCTGGAGGCATTTGTCATGGAAGTGGCACATAAAAAGCAGTGTGCCACAGTATCCCCTGCATGTCAACAGGTCCCTCTTTCAAATACTTTGTAAACAGCTTGCCTTGGTGGCTTCCAGGTCAGCAAGGCTTTTTTGTTGTATTTCCAAGTATTTGGTATCTTGTGCATTTCCTTTTCCATGTCTCATGATGCTTTGTAGCACTCTGACATTTATTAGCCATGCGAAGCAGATTTTGGAGGAACCATTTAATCATTTCTGACCTCTTCTCCTTCCTTTCTGGGGGAATACATGTAATGCTCTTCACTGTTGTCCATAGTCATGCTAGACTTCTGCCTAGGTTCTACTTATTGCTCAGCTCTGTTTCTGATGAGAAGAGGACCACCTCCTTATTTGTAAAAGAATCTCAGCCAAGAATCAGGGCACTATAGGACACATGGTGAGAGTCCATGTGCTGAAAACTCATTATTCAGTCTACGGATGTATTTTCACAGTTATTGAGTGAAGTTAAGATGAAAATTGTTAAATGGTGATATCCCACAGTTGAATGACTGCCACAATCATAGACAAGGCTTTATGTGTGCTCTTAACCTCTCTCTCTGGTGGTGGCGTATGCTAAATGCATCAAGCTTGACAACACCATTGGACTGAAAATGCAGTACTGGGCTGTTACTGTGACTCACCTGATGAAAAAAAACCTCATTTGGTAGAATTCACTAGCTGATTTGATTCTCTGACCGTTTTCAAAATGTGGGATGCATTTCCCTTACTTCCACCTGTCAAAAGCTACAGCTGTATCTAAATGGTCTGTTGTCACTTATGACAAAGCTCTATTTGTCTGAAATGCTCTAGATATCCATTTAAGAGCAAGATAAATTATGCCCTCTTTGTCTTGCTTGATGATGACCATCATGGATGAAGACATGAGGGAGCAGCAAAGCAGAGCGTCTCCATTAGGGCAGAATAAGCCAGGCTGGTATCTGCTCTTAATGAAATTAAGCAGAGCTCCTGGACTAGTGAGCAGAGGAGGGAGGTCCCCAGTGAGGCTGGCTCGTGCAATTCAGGTCTGCTAGTGCACAGGGCCCTGGCAGAGATGGACATCTTAGATACGCAAGGTCCTCTCGTCTATAAGATTTGTCATGCTGGAAAACGCTAGTAAAGCTGAGACTAGAACCTAGATCTGCAGTTTATTGTGAAATCTTAGCTATCAGCTGCCAAGCATATCTGTTGAATGGCTCCCACAAAGGTTCTTTGGTTTCTGTTTCAATCCAAAAATTTAGTGGTCACTCTATTTATTTGTTATGTGGAAAAATGACACCACTCTAGTGGATATCATTAAATAAAAAATAGTCTGGGAACAGAGTTTCCTTTTCACCCAGTTGAAAATATTTAGATGTGCTATGCACAAACCCACCAGTGAAATCCTAGGAGAGGTACAGTACAATGTTATATTGCCTACTCAGGCTGAGTCACAGTTATTGCTGCATTTTTGCTTTCCAAGGTATTGTCCATTGTCAAGGAAAAATGTTGATAAATCGAGATATTTTAATGTAGAGCTTAGTGTGTTTAGTTTCTCAGGAGAAAATAAAGGGATAACGTGGTTATAGCTTTTAAGTGCATACAAATAACTGCAAGTCAGTCAGTCAGACTAGACGGTTTACATATGTAAAAGGTATAAGTTATCGTGGTCAGAACCGTTGATGAAATAAGGGTGAAGTTCACTTCTTCCTAACACAAATATCTAAATCAGGTCAGATTAATTGCTATCTAAACCAGCCCCCGCAACAGGGGAAATTAAAGCCTTGGCTGGAGTGCTGCTGAAGGTAGAGGTTACAGTCCTACTCTGATAATGATGCTTGATGAAATAGCAACAAACTATATGCAACAAACTATATCCTTTCAATACCTAAAATAGTGGATTTATGTGTTCATCGACAGCAATTAAGACCTATCTCACAATACACATTTCCATTAGCTGAACACCAAGTCGTATGTATTTGCATCACGTCCACATTATCATAATCATTTAGGTCACTCTAACCTTAGAAACCATCAAAACTCCCCTTGTCAAACCAACCTTGGATCAGAAATTACTTATGAAGTTTTTCTCACTACACAGTGCCAGAACATCCTCAGTACCCCATCTCAACACATGCCAGACCAACAAATTAGCACATACGATAGCTTTCCTGCCTTGTTACCCAATTAACGAAAACCAGATGCCTTCTCCTGTGTCAAATGCAAATTGTTTCCCACATCCCATTATGCCAACAAGCATCACTCCCAAGCCTCTGGGCTCCCAGGGGCCCAATTCCTTTCTTTTGTACTGATACAGTTCCCCAAAGCTTTAAAGGGGTTCAGCAGAGAAGTTACTTGATAATCTAGTCCTGAACAAGATGATGATGTTGACCCTGACTGTCACAGTGAAGAGACCCACCATGCCATGGTGACATATCTTCCTTATCAGCCAAACCTCAGTTTCAAGGCACAAAAACCCAAGGCAAAAAAAAAGAAAAAAAAAAAAAAAAAAAAAAAAACAAACCAAACCAAACAAAAAAAAAACCAAAAACAAAAAAAAAACAAACAANAACAAAAACAACAAAGGAAAACCCAGATGCCTTGGCTATGCTTTAGCACCTGACCCACTCATTTGGTGAGCTCTTCCTTTAAAATCTGGTTCCTGTGAAGACTTTTTATCCAGTTCCTTCCAGAAGAAGGCTTTAGGGTTTTTGTTCAGCTCCTTTTTTGTTTGTTTGTTTTTTTTTCTTTTTTTTTTTTCTGTTTTGGTTTGTTTGTTTGTTTGTTTTTTTTAATTTTTGGCAGGGAGCAGCAGGGCCTATTGTTTCTATCCAAATCAGTTTTAGATGAGAATCATTTACACATAAAAATAATTTAAAAATAAAAACCACACTCCTTTAAACCACCATAGAAAGTGTATTTTTAATGCACATTTTTAGCTTAGTGAGTCCTCTAAAGATGGTTTCTTAGATGGAGAGGATAACTATACACAACTGATCTCTTCTTCAGGCATTTAGGTCTCTTAGAGAACCCAGAAATAAGCCTTAATTCAACTGACACGTACATTAGACACACCTAGAATTTATACATATGCTCAGAATCCCTCTGTCCCAAACCTAATAATTTAAGACATTGTCTGCCATACCTTTAACAATCTGTATTTTAAATGCCTCTTTAGGGAAGCCTGATAACGGCCACATGTATTCATTTTCCAAACACTTCCCTTACACAACTTCCATGTAAAATGCTAAATTAATACTAGTTGTGTTTAGGAAGTAGTTAGCAGGAGCCAGAAATGTCAATGAAGTGGAAAAGAAGTTACTCTTTGCAAGGCTTGGATGTATTTAAGATTGTGGATATGCATTTTTAGTTAAAAGACACCTTTGGGATATATTGGTCTAAAAAGAAAAAATAACAATGCCGTGAGAGTCAGCAAAAAATAAAATGAAGGCAGATCCACAATCTGGAAGACATTTCGAAGAATCATAGAAAAGGAGGACTGGAAAGGAACTCAAGAAGTCATCTACCTTAAGTCTGGATTAAACATTCGTAATGTGGTGGTTTGTATTGTTTTCGTTTGATTTGGTTGGGGTTGGGTTTGGGTTTGGGTTTGGGTTGGTTGGTTGGTTGGTTTGTGGGTTTTGTCTGTTTTGTTTAATTTTGTTTTGTTTATTTGTTTATTTTTTCTACAACTGCTAATAGTAAATACTCTTCCCCAATGCCAATCAACTCCAATTCTTCTCTTGATCTACCGTTAGCTTTGTATCTCACCTGAGTTTTCAGAGACTCATTCCACCCTGTGACCTCTCCTGTCCTTACTAAACAGATAAATTTGTTCCTTTCCTTTCCATAGGAGCAGTTTCCATCATTGCAGACTGTTGTCATCATTCTTCTTTCCTAGACTTTTCCTTTAGGTCATGTTAACTGGACTATTAGCTTTCCAGGATGACAGTGGACAGATAGGTATTGTGCTCCATATCAACGATCAACAGTGTCTTGAGGACTAATCAAGCTTCTGAGCTTTATTTCCTTCTTCCACATATACATTATTTGTGCTGTTCCCATATAATAACTAAAGTCAAAGAATAACATATCCATAGTAATCTGGTTTTAAAACTCTCTTTGGGCACAAGGTAGGACTGTTTGGATGAAGTTACAGGGTATCTGCTAGACGAACTAAGAGAAATGTCTGAGAACTAGATGTCGCAGTCTGAGTTGGTCATCCATGGCTCTCTTTAGTCAAGCGAGAAGAACAGGAATTCACAGTGACACATATGACTTGCTTTAGCTGTCTGCTTTAGGACGATACTAATCGCCCTCCAAATTTTCCTTTAGGAACCCCAAAATCCCACCTTATATATATAATAATTCCTCATCTGATATTCTTTCGTTTTCTCTTTTATCTTATTTATTGGAATTAAGGTTTGGGGCTACAATTTTCTGTTATTTTAGCAGAACATAGTCCTGATTTTGCTTGATACTGTGCCAATGCTAGTCAATGGCAGCTAAGATTAATAGTTACAGATAGCATCATTAATTTTATAAACACTCAAGGGTGGATGTCAAGAGGATGGGACTGGACTTCTTTCAGTGGTGCCCAATGACAGGATGAGGGGCAACAGGCACAGGCTGAAGCATAGAAGGTTCCATCTGAATATGAGGAGAAACTTCTTTACTTTGAGGTGCCAGAGCCTGGCCCAGGCTGCCCAGAGAGGTTGTGAAGTCTCCTTCTCTGCAGAAATTCAAACCCACCTGAACACCTTCCTGTGAGATCTGCTCTAGATGAACTTGCTTTAGCAGGTGGGTTGGACTGGATGATCTCCAGAGGTCCCTTCCAACCCCAACCATTCCGTGACTCTGTGATTCTGTAATTTTGGAGGTTGGTTTTAATCATGGTTCCAGGGTCCACTGGCTATGGATTCTTCTTTAGATAATGTTAAAAATGCTGCTGTTGATTTGAAGTAATAGATGAACACAGCACTGCAAACTGCAAGGTTAGGGCTCAAGCTGTGAGGCTTCTCAGCTTGGATATGAGCCTTGGGTGTGGAGTGGGTTATTCTGTGTTTCTCTATCAATAATGTCATTTTACCAGTGATAATATACAGAGATACCTTTCCTAACTTCAAGAATGTAACAGATTAAGAAGCCTAACTCAGTGCAAATTTTGGCTTCTATCATCCTTCAGGTACTCTAATGTATTCCACCTAGCTCCCTGGTCCAGAAGGTCACAAACCTCCTATAGATCCTGTGTCTCCTTTGCCAGTCCTGTCTGGGTGCCACAAACACAACAGAGTATCTCAATTTTCAGTGGACCTAACATTTATGACTGAATCCCACCTAATACATCTTAAAAAGCAAGCTGAATTATGCCCTGTCAAAAGCAGCAGTGCCTATTCTAGCTCCCAAAACACCTGATGGAGACCTGATCAGATGGTGGAGTTTAGAGGGTGATTTATCTTACCCTACAGCAGACAGCCACTGGCTCAGCTGTCTCTCTGTGGGCTTCATTAATGTACTGGCTGGTTTCCCAAAAAATCCTTTCCGAAGGGACCGGTTTTATCTTATGCAGCATCAAGCATCTCCAGTATGGCTGTCTACATAGAAGCTAAATGCCCTATCTTCCTTTACAGTTAAAAGAAAGAAATAGACACTGTTAAGACACAAATTGTCCTTTATTTTATACTTCTAATTCGGGGTGAAGAGTCATCGTCAACACACTGACTCTAATGGGACACCCGGTGACTGGCTCACATGGACACATCTGCACCAAAGTATAGATTTATGGAGGGAGGGGAGATGGCTGCAGTTCTAGATGCATTACAGCCTTTCAGCATGCTGTTGGGTGGAGACAGCTTGTGCTGATGTCAGGAAGCAGCTGATGTTTAACACTTCATTTCCTAACCACAAAACTGGGGTGCAGTACCTGCTGCCCTGGAAGATCCCATGTCACTCCACGTTCCCTCCCGCACGGTGTAGACTTTTGTAACCTACTAAATGAGTTGTCCTCGTGCAATATATTCATGTGGTGGAATAGCACTGCTCTCTAAGAAAATCTTTGGCTGGTAACGTTGAAAGAAATTTGGGTTTTGCAATGGTGCTGAAAGGCTGCCAAAAGGATGATTTGAGTGTGGAGAAATTTTTCTTTGTTTGTTGGTTCTTCTTTGTTTGCCTAAGGTGGTTGTTTTTGGAAATGTAGGCTTTGAGGAAAAAACTGTCTGGAATTCAGTTATAAACAGGAAAACCGGGGTGGGGAAAGTGAGAAGTTGTTCACATGGATGTTAGAAATGCTGCGATCGGAGACCGTACCTGGGGGATTAAAAATGACCACAAATCATGGGACTCAGTTCAGCCTGGGAAGCAAACACTCCCTTCAGAGCCTGAAAACACAGCCTGAAACCCAGGAGTGCTCCCGAGCGTTGGTTGAAAACCTGTCTTGGAGGAGCAGGATGGCCAAGGGATGGTGCGGTGTGTTGGGACTCGGGAATCCAGGTCTGTACTCCCTGTGTGACTGGCCAGCAGCAGCCTGGGAGCCACGAACAGATGTGTGTGCTCTGGTTTCCCTTTTGGAAGGCAAGGATAATAAAACAATGTCCTATCTAAAAGAGACGGAAGCTGCAGAAAGCTGCTATTGTTTAAACTCTGTAGCTTTGAGTGCCTCTGCTCCATCCTGAGAACCTCTTGCAGATTTGACCCACACTATAAGTCTCTGAATACAAAAATAGCTTTGCCACCAAACTGATGCTTCTCTTCATGTTACCAACGACATAAAAGCTTCAGAGTGGTCAAGGGGATATTGATATAACAGCTCTTACGCCAGATGTGAAGGAGAAAGAGGTCTGCCATGAAGCATGCACGGAGTGCAGAGAGGTCACACTGTGCACAACTGGACTCTGTTCTTTACACCTGCAGGACAATTCCAAGATTTGTGTCCCAGGTTTTGAGCTGTATGCTGGGGGTAGCTGGTTGGCCTGGGTAAGGTCGTCCAGCTATCTAAATGTAGATGTGTGTGACAGAGGAAAGGACAGCGGGTTGGGCTGGCTGCTGGGAACTCTCTAAGAACTTACCTACAAGCTTTGCTTTTGACTTCAGCATCACCCACAGCACCCGCTGACATCTCTGTTTGTTCTTCTTGTTTGATTCACGAGTGCCTCAGAAGAAGGGAGTATAAGAGTGTATAAGTTTCAGTGTATAAGAGTACAGTGTCCTGCTTAAGGCTGAAAGCACCAAGGTTTAATCTTGACTTATGCTCCAGTGTGATAGAGATAAATGGGTAGGATGCAGTTCTTTTTTAAGAAGCACGCTTGAAGTTTGCAAGTCTACCTGACCTCTTGTAGGTAATGAAAACAGCTAACAGGGAAGCTGAGGCTCCTGATCCTCTCTTCCTCTGCTCTTTGAGCTCAGTGCAAGCAGATGAGCAAAACAGAAATTAAAATGATAAATGATCAGGCGCTGGTGCATGGTGAGACCTGAACTGCAAAGGAAGACGACATCAGGCTCCCTTCATCCGGAAAGATATTTATCTTCTGCTTGCTCCTCCAGCCTGCTTTCACTGCAGTTGGAAGCTGAAGATGATGAATATGCAGGAGGACAAACTGTTGTGCTAAACAGATACCCACAATGCGTGACAGGATTTTGCCTGTGAGGAGAATGGAGGGCTGAATCAGTGGCAAGAGATAAACTTGTCAACTTTGCTGCTGATACGCAAGAAGGTCACCTCATGCAAGGGAAGTTTAAATAAACAAGTGGTGTCCGGGGCTACAGCAAGATCAACAGTTACTCATAGACTGTTATTCCAAAAAGAACATTGTAAAACCAGGTTCAGCTAAACCAGAGTCACCAGAGGGCAAAAAATAAGAGCTCCCTTCAGATGTGTGAAGTCTCACAGGTTTTGCATGAGACTCTCCATGATTTACTTTTGTACCTCCTGCAATTAGAGGGCAGCCCCCCTTCTGGTACAAGCCCTGATGTACCTGGTCACCCCTAACTCTGACCCACAGAACTACCAGGTCAAGTACACTGACTTGGGAAGCTGGGGAAGGGTGAGAACACTATGCTCTAATAAATAAATAGTGAGAAGATGTCCTTGGGAGAGCTCTATGAGTTGACACACTCTCCAGCCTCCTAACTGTGCTGCAGCCCCATTGAGTGAGCCCATGCGAACCCTCCTCCATCACATCACCCAAAATACAACTTTTCAGGCATCTTTCCATACCTTAGGAAGGGATAAGGCTGTGCCTGGTTAGTCTTCTGCTATCAGCCCAGCACAGAAGCACAAGGACACAGTGTCACTGAGCAATGAGCATTGAGGAAAGTCTACCGAGTCATGTCAAGTGAGGCCAGGGCAGCTGACATGGGTGGTAAAGAGATATGAACTCACCCTGGAATTGGGAAAAAAAAAATTCTAAAAAACTCTTAAGTTCATGAGGCTTTTTNTTTTTTTTTTTTTTTTTTTAGTTGCTTGAGAATGGTGACTCTCAAAGTTCTATATTTGAAAACTCCATCTAAAGACACAAACTTAACCATGACGAGAATGTCTCTTGGTACAAAAACACGTCCCAGGCAGACTGTGGGAAGTTATTGTGACACAGGGACCATTGTAGGAGGTAGTTGGCATGTGGGTACCCTGTTTTGGGAGACATATTTTTCCATGCCAGGTGGTTTGTGGGACAAAAGCATTTGCCTGGATCTGTGGCAGAGGGAAGTTCTCAGAGCTCTTAATTCAATGTAAGTACAGCGTAACAGACTTTGAGTGTGGCAGAGAAAGGGAGGGGGTATTGGCTTTAAGAAGGCTCTAGATGCTGTTTCACATATCGTACAAGCAAGAGTGGAAAATAGAGCCCAGATAAAACTATGAAGCAGGACAGGAGATAAAATTGTACTCGAAGGTAGTTACTAAGAGTTTGCTGTTGAAATGGAAAGATGCATCAAGCTGGAAAACACTGGCAACTGTGCTGTCCCTAGTGGTATTCGCACTTTCATTCAGGACATGGGTAGTAGAAGAGGGAAGGATCTTATTTTATTTGTGGATGACATGAAGCTGCTCTGGACTGCAAGCTATGTTCCAAAACAGGATTAAAATTCAAATTACTTTGGTACATTGAGGAATGGCCTATAGGAAAAAAAAAAAGAAAATATCCAATGAGCTGTAATTCAGGGGGATTTTTGTGTTTGTTTGGTTGGTTTTTGTTTGTTTCCTTTTCAATTCTATTTGAAGCAAAGGGAAAAATTCTGTTGTAAAATACAGAAATTTAAAGGCAGGTGGCAAGTTCAAAACAAACATACCCGGGTATAAATACTAGTTTACTATACGGGTAATGACATTGTGGAACTCCCCGACACTGTGTGTTTTAGACATAGAAAGTTTTCATGAGTTCATGGGGTAGCTAAGCAAACCACTGGAAGAGAAAACCCTTAAAAGGTACAAAATGCACAGAAATCGTGTCCAACTTATGAAGTCCCAAAGGCAGAAATTGTTATAGACTGTGAAAGCATTTGATGGAAGCATTGCCATACGCTCACTGCATTCTTACACTCATTTGGTATTTGCAACTTTATGAAATAGGATATTGCGTTAGGTGGATGTTTGGTCTGGCCCATTTGGCTATTTTTATGTCCTAAACCCCAAGAGGCTTTGGGCCTTGGAGCAAGATCTTCAGCCTGTCAGCTAATTTAGTCTAGCTCACCTGCAGCCCATAGCATCCAACAGGAGACAGATCCATTTATAAGCTGACAAGTTTCAAACAGGAATTTTTTAGCAGCTATGAACTCAAATGGTAGGAGAATCATAAGCAGATGATTTTAGCAATGATTGGACACAATTTTAATTAAGAACCTGGAGTTCACCTGCCTGTATCTCTTTCTCCCTCTTTTCCTCTGGCAGTTCATTACCTTTTCTCCAACCCAGGATATTTGACTGGTAGGTTGGGTGCAGTCCTTATTTGGGTGTATTAGGAACAGAAATTTATATGTGCTTCCACATCTAGCTGTGGAAAAATAGCACATAAACCCCTACAATGGATACTTGCCATCCTACAGCTCAAGTTCTTTTCAAGAAAACTACGTCCAAATATTGAGAAAACTCAAAAGTGAGTGAAATGCTCTGAAAAATTCTGCCACCATTGTCCATCAGAGGTTTTTTGCCTTATAGAGGGAGGACAAAACACATTGGTCATAGTCTCTTTTGCTAGTTTAAATCCTGGAAGTTAATGCACTAAACCAAGGACTGGACAACCATTCCTATCATCTTTGCTGTGGGGATGGGAAGGACTCTGCAGACACCATAAGCCAACACAGGAAGATCAATCAGATAAACACTGATTGTGTGCTCTTGGGATGGAAATCATATTCTGTTTCTCGTAAAAAGACTATGTTTTCACCAAGAAGGGTTGGACTAGATGATCCTTGTCGTCCCTTCCAACCTGGTATACTATGATTCTATGATTCTTTCTCCATGAGTGCAGCAGCCAGTGATGAGCTCTCCTTCCAAAGATGAAGTCAAATAACCTGTCCAAAGTTACATGGTGACAGTGCCAAGAGTGGCACCTGGCTTTCCTAGAGAGGTTGGTCTGTGCAGCTACAGATCCATCAGTAAAAAACTACCCTTCTCCCATTCCCTCCACTTTTCTCATGTACTTTTTTCCTCACTCTGTCCCTTTTGTCATTTCCTTCCCTCTTCCAAGAGGCAGATGAGGATCATTTCAAGAGGAAGTACTTTGGAAAGTCAAAACAAAAGGCAAGCGAGCCTGCTTGCACCCGCTTTAACAGAAAGCAGAGGCTTCCCTGGTCTTTCAGCAAGCCTTCCACTGGCTTTGCTTTCAGGATTAGCTTTGGCAGCTGCAATGCTTTTGTTCATAAATCAGGGAGGGAGCTGTGGCAGAACTGAGGCTGGCCACGTGTCCCCAGCCGTCAGCTGAATGCAGTAAGCACCACTGGGAACACAAATCCTGACCCTCAGATGCCATTGATAGCTATTCAGGGAGGAAATAAAATAAATAAATTTAAAAAAATTTAAAAAATAAATTAAAAAAAATAAAAAATAAAAAGGAAGAAGGGTGATGTATCAGAAGAAAAAATTTTCTTAGCACTTCTGAAATCAATAGCTCACCACCAGCTCATGTTGGGTGGGGATCTGACCATCTGACCATGCCAAACACATCTTCCCTACTATGTCTGGTTTGAGGCTCAGATGTAGACCTTTCAGTTGCTCCAGGACAATGGGGAACAAACTATCTACCCTTCTACCCTTCGGGGCGGACTGAGCTTTTCGGTGGTGTTAATCTCAGCTGGCAACAAATCTGTCAGTAGCGCATAACTAACCAGCAGTGTAAAATAAAGACAGTGTGAGCCAGGAGGGCTGAGAAGAGCTGGGTGTTCAGCCCTCTGTGTTTGCTTTTCTTTATCTCCTTGCCTTTTAGGCAGTTGATTTTGGTGAGGAAGTGTTCATGTGTCTTAGCACACTAGGACATCTTCATAATAAGGGCTATAATAGATAATAATTACAGTGCAAGCGTTAGCATGCAAAGTTTTTGTTAAAGGGATTCCTCTAAGGCCTCTGGAATGAATCAAAGATGAGCTGAGCTTTCAGCACCTAAAAGAAGAGCTTTCCCATTATGCAAGCCGGCCATGATGTTCTGCATCTCTTACTTCTTTTTTGTCTGTACAGCTGTTAAACAGCTTCCTTATTGCTCCCTGGACTTGGCTGTATATTTGAAGTGGGTAAAGAGAACGTTCTCATTTTCTTCTAAATATTCTGGGGACGAAAGGCTATGACTAAATGCCATAAATGTAAGTAATAACTATTACTTGCCGCATAACTGTGATATCATGATTATTTTTATGTGGGAGAAGGTGGAGAGAGATAAACCTCCCCCACTTAAACCAGACTTTCTATTATATCTGGTAGTATGCGAGAAATCAGAAAGCTCTTTTCTCAAATTTTGGAGCTGGAGGCCAGGACCCAGGCATGATGCTGTTTGCCCAGCAGAAGGAGCTCTAGACTACCAGAAGAGCACCTGCTGCTCCAGCAGCACTGAATGAGCTACTCCATCAGATTCTGGCATTGCTGTTTTCTGAACCATGCCCAGAGCAGAAGCAGCCTTGAGAACCAATGGTTGCTGTTATCAAAGAGGGCATGTGTTCCCCTGGAAAATGTAGGTCATTTGCATGGGTGCTCAGGCCATCATATCCTGTTATATGTGGATAGGAAGAAAGAAGGGTCTGGAGCACAAGTGTGATGGGAGCGGCTGAGGGACCTGGGGGGTTCAGCTGGAGAACAGGAGCTGAAGGGAGACCTTCTGATCTCTGAACTGCCTGAAAGGAGCTTGGAGCCAGGGGGGTCGGGCTCTGCTCCCAGGTAACAAGTGACAGGACAAGAGGAAACGGCCTCAAGTTGCACCAGGGGAGGTTGAGGTTGGATCTTGGGAACAATTTCTTCCCCAAAAGGGTTGTCGGGCATTGGAACAGGCTGCCCAGGGCAGTGCTGGAGTCACCATCCCTGGAGGGATTCAAAAGTCATGTAGATGAGGTTCTTAGGGACATAGTTTAGTGAAAGTGTTAAATTTATGGTTGGACTTGATGATCTTGAGGGTAATTTCCAATTAAAATGATTCTATGATTCTATGATAAAAATAAAAGAGCAAAGGTGGATTGAGACTAGCATCTTCTAAGGATGTGAAATGGGCTGCATCCCTAACGAATCTCCTGTTCAGAGCTCTGGGCTTAATAGCATAAAGTGCATAGGGTAGCATGTAGACCTTCAAGGCAAAGTCTTGAGGCCTGTTCCACCAGGCACTAAAGAACATCTCATGCATTTTCCCCCATCCTAAATCATCCAGGGCCTGCAGGAGCTAAAGTCCAGTGTGGTGTGTCCAGAGGAGAGAGCAGAAGAGACTGAAAGCACTGTCTGTGTCTGTGGGTCCTGCTGTGAGCAGCAGTTCATTAGTTAGAAGGTCCAAGGTAAACTCAAGAGATTCACACCAGGGAGAACCACTGCTAAAGGTGACTGAGGACCTGCAAAAGTCAGGGTGAAGCTGATGTGAAATAGGAGATGCTACACAATTTCTGCAAGTGTGAGATAAATAATGTGAGAGAAACCATGAGAAAAACCACAGGTTCCGAATTTTCACCTGTAATCAACTCCGTGCAAAAATTCCATTTCCTCTGCAGTGAATTTTACACGCCCAGGTGCTGGGTAGTGTATTTGTTATTCCATAGTCACTATGCAGTTCAGCTAGACTCAAAGAAGAACAAGCTTATTATTGTGTGTTATCTAAAACGATTTAAGAAATCATACTTGCTTCTGGCTTAGGAATGTATAATGGGCTTTAGATTATTTTCTCTCTTTTTTCACTCTTTTTTAAACAGCTTGGAAAGGAAGAAAGGATAAATAAATGACCATTTTCATCCCTCTTGCAAATAAATAAAATCTTGAAAATACGCATCCCATGTATTTAATTGAAAAGTTGTTATTATATTTTTCAGCTCAATCTTAGTACATAAAGTTATAATGATATCCTGTTGGGTTTTTTTTGTTTTTGTTTTTGTTTTTGTTTTTGTTTTTTTTTGGTAAAAATCGTGACGACATTGAAGCAGAATTCACAAGTTATGGAAAAAAAAGGAATACAGTGAATCATGAAAAGACGAAGAATTTTAAGATTTCATTTTTCAATTCCCTCTTAAAGCAGCATTTCTGTTGTGACCAGCTGTCATGATTCTTTCTATTCATACAGCCATAGAGCTTACGAGCATCCTGCCAGTCTAGAGTTTTATTACTCTAGGTGTTCTATTAGCATCATTAAAAACACGATTTTTTCCCCAAATACCATTTTGTCTGTGAAAAATGACCTAGACATTATTTTTATTATTTCATGTATTCAGGCTGTATACGGGGGAGGATTCTGTTTCTCTAGAATTATAAGAGACACAGAGATATTAAAATAATAAAATAATTAAAAATAATAATGTTCCCCATCTTCATAGTTCTCTACAGGCAAAAATTTCCTACTCTTTTTTGCTACCACACAGTCGAAAGCTGCTCGTATAAATGGAGCAAAAGAACCAGAATTTGTTCTTTCTAGGGTGCTATTCTAGCTTCCTTTAAACAAATATTTTGACTTGGTGTAGGGGTGGGTTGCAAATCTGCCTTTACAAGAGGTCAGTTGCTCCAACTTTAGTTTTATGATGCTGAAGTAGAAGCTGGAAAAGTACAACATAGTCAAAACTTGTTCCTCTAGATTGGTCATTACAATGCTGTAAGAATTAAAATCCCCTGAAGAGCAAATACTTCATCTGTGATGTATGCCAGCAAGAAATTTCAGGAGTCCTCTGTGCCTTGAACTTGTGTAAATTAAATTCATTGAGTACTGTTGCCCCTAGGAGACAGTAAGCTGGTTTTTGTTTTTTAAGCTTAATGTGGTAGTAAAGACAGGGAATCACTTCATCTCTCCCTGAAATGTGGCCACTTTTGCAGTGGAAGTTATCATACCTGCTAGCAGAGTTATCCAACTTCTTATCTAGGAATGAAAGATATGACCATACCTGGTGGCTAGAAGAGCATTTGAAAAGTTTGTGTAGTCTGACTTTGCCAAAATCTGAGGGGAAAAATGGCAAAATCAGAAAAACTGGAGCAAATGGTCTGGTGAAATTCTACCCAAATCAGATCATTCCAGCCCTTCAGTCCCCAAAGGAGATAAACCCAACCCAATCAATAGGCCAGTACTGAAAGTCGCCAATCACAAGCATTAATTTAGAAAACTCCAAAAAGGGACAGGCAAGAAACTAATCAGTAAACTTCTTATCTGCTCTAGAAGATTTTGGATTTTAACTCTGTAGTTTAACTGTAGTTTCCATTTTGGAAAGCGGGAAGCTGAATAATATTGCCCTAAACACAGTTCTGGACCTCAGCTGTGGACTTTGAGCCTTTTTTGGATTATGCTAGTTTCTTGTTTAGTCTGTAGAGCACCCTGAGTGGTTCATGACTGGGGCTCTGAAGAAATAATACAATATATATATTTTTCTTTTTACTGTTATGTGCGTTATTGGCATTATTATTAGGCTGAACTCATTCTTGTTTGAAGAAGCCTTTGAAAACCGCCGGCAAAAGGTTCCACCGGGACCTGCTGACATTCGAGTGTTTTGCGTCAAATTCCAAAATGGCAAAGAGTTGTTATGAGCTGAAAGGGAATCTCCAAAGGAGCCTGCAGGCCCCGCTGACTCTCTGAATCTACGTAAGTCAGGGAATTGAGTGATAAAACAAACAACCCAGGTTACAAGAGTGTGAAGTTTGCTTAATGGAACAGACACGGTAGCACCCCTGAGCGAGGGGGAAACGCCTGCGAGTTGCTTTCCAAGCAGCGGAATACTCAGGAGATATGGGAACTGGCAGATATATGTGGGCTGCCCTCTGATTTCCCTTTCTCCTGGGCCAGCTCTTTCCTGGCTGACTTCAAGATGTCTCGCCGCAATCCCTTTATTTTCTTTTTTTTTGTCTGGCCTAAGCTAAGTAAAGCCGATCTGAACAAGGAGTTTCATTGGAGACCTCCAAGGAACACCTATCTGCCGGAGAAAACTGTTCTGGTGATGCAAGAAATGGCAAATTTCCCTCTGAGTCAGAGCTGGATCGATCCAGCTGGCCGGGAGGACGGAAGTTGGAGCTGCAGAACAGATAGCAACAGAGACACCAGGGCATTTCCCATCCAGCCGAGTTTCAGATTCAAGAAGGGATGCCAATGTGTTGTCCAACCCACATCTCAAAATGTACATCTGATGTCAGTGTAACCCGACTATCGACACGCGAGTCTCCTGCTGTGTCATCTCAGCAGGGGGGTAGATATAAAACCCTGAGTGATTTCACCCTGAGCAACTGGTAAAACAGAATATTTAAGGTCAGATTCTTCTTACCTAACTTCAGACTCTTAACTAAGGCAGTTAGTTGCTCTCTCTATAGAAACAGTAAAAAGAGAGAGAAAATTCCAGATTGCAATGCCAGTCTGAGGCCTTCATTGACTGCAGGAGCCTGTAAAGCGCTGTCCAATAACCTGATTTCTCTATTAAAAGTCTACAGTTAGGAGAAATAGTTAAGACACTTAAGTCCATATACAATTTCAGTTCTGTGATTGACCGTATTGATTCAGAGAAAGCTCTTGTGTTCAATTTAAGTCTATTTATCTTCTTTGTGTTTTTCTGAGGAACCAGTTTAATATATTGTTTTTTGCCCTAAGCCATATGCTTTTGGGAGGGTGCAAGAAACTCTGGTGTTTGGGGCCCTCAGTGATGGATAATCTGTGTACATGCCTGGACTAAGCTGTGCCCCAGTCACATGTGATTGCAGAGGACCAGGGCAGAAAACCAACCAAAGTCACAAGTAGACTACAAAAGCCTCCCAGATACAATTCTAACATAAGAAAATGTTTAAGTCTTTTGCTGAATTGTGACCTCAGAGTGCTGTACTTTGTTACTCAAAAGGGATACGTTTCTGTTGCAGATAAAATTAAACTGATCTGGTTCATTCTCCTTGACTTCCCTTGATGCTACACCAGCAGGAACATCGACTAATGCCAGCCAGAAACAAAGACGTGTAGATGTGGTGCTTAGGGACATGGTTTAGTGGTGGACTTGTCAGTGTTGGCTTAACGGTTGGTCATCTTGATCTTAAAGGTCCTTTCCATCCAAAATGATTCTATGGTTCTATGATTCTGTGGTTCCCCTTATGTAACCTAGATGCATCCACCATTCTGGTTTTCCTCTAGGGTTGTAGTTGGAGGTTTTTTGGAACTACTCAGGATTGGCAGATCCCTCTGTCTTACAACCTATTCTACAGAACACATCTCACTGATGCAGCTGAAAAAGAAGGCTAATATAAAAACCATGTCCAGAATATGAAACATAGAATATATTTTCCTTTTTTGTCTGCTTTATGATGAAAGTCTATTGTTAAATAAATTAATATAATATTTGCTCGTATAATAATGTAGAAAATGAGGTGACAGCCATTCAGTCTATTCTTTCAGGTTCTTATGGACTTTGACAAAATAATTCACTTCACATGATTAAAAAAACTAATGTTCGTGGAATAGTGCTCATCTGGAGGGCAGTAGCTTTTTCATAATGTGATGAGAATATTTTTTTTTTTAAGTTGGGAGTTGTGGAGTTCCAAATCAAGGCCTAATGGACAGAGCAGAGCAGTGGGAGTTGTCAAAATAGACCTGTGGATGCAAAGGGATTTTCAGAGCTCACTGACTCTGAAAGAAGTGTAGGGAAACCTGGTCTTCAACTATTGAAGTCAGTTCACCTAGAAGACCTGATGGGGGAGAGTTTGTGCCTAGAAGAATGAAGAAGGCTTACAAAGACTTATTATATTGGAGCCTAGAAGTAGAAATAGTACCCTGCCCAAGTTAAAGGATTTTTCAGCTGCTTTGTCAGTTCTACCAAGACTCTTGAAGCTGGAGGAGAAAGACAGGGAGGAATCAACAGATATAATCCATGCGAAATTCTCAACCCACTGCAAAGATCATACGGTTTCCACCGCATGAGAAACAACACCCACTCATTTTTCCCACATATATCCTTACCTTTCTGTATGTCCTGAGCATCCACAACCTTAATCTGTTCCTATTCCAGTAACAAGCCAAATGCCTTCTTACATGAGAAGAACAGCAAGAATGTTTCCTAGATGATGTTGAGAAGCAACCACTTGTCAGGCAAGCTCAGGTGCACAGAACTGTCCTTCTCCAACCCAAGTGGGGACTGGGCACCTGGCTCCTGGGGAAGAGTGTTAAATGGTCCTGGGGAGCAATGGTCCATGTCCCCTGAGGACACCGCATTAATCAGGAATCTCTTCTTCACTGTTTGGACCCAATGGAGAAAAATTATTATTTTGACAATAAGGTATGGTTTTCTCAGTATGGTGATCCAAATGATGGCAAGTCTGGGGGGTCATTCCTTTAGATATTAGAGTACACAGCTTGGCCTCCAGAGCGCTCTCAGTCCAAGAGTTTTCAAGGTATAGAGTCAGGATGGGCTCCCAGAGGGCAGTACCAGTAAAATCTCTGCAGTTCCAAGTGTTCCTATGTGTTACAAGGACCCTACAGCCTCTAAGTGTCCAGAGGGTATGAGTTTAGAAACTGAAGGCTATACAGAAGACTGGTAACCAGTACAACTAAGTCCATCTCCCATTCCCACTACCTTTTTTGATCCTGTTATTGCATCCCAGAATGAGATGTTTGCATGTGTGCAGGGCAAGCATTACAAAGGGAGAGCTTAAGTGGACATATATTTCCTTGAGGAATTCCTAAAACATCAAGTAGGGTGGTAAAAGTTGTTGTAAAACACAAGGGAAGCTCAGTCTTGAGAAAAACATCAGAACATGGGCAATGCAGTTTATTTCAAACAAAGCATTCCCAAGACAATCCCCAATTTACTTTAAATTCCAATTAAAATTGGAGAAGCAGGAGAGGAAAAGGAAAAAGTTAAAAAAAAAGGATATGAACATTACTGAAGTCTATTTTCCAGTTTGGTATTGACCAGGGGAAAAAAAAAAAAAAAAAAAAAAAAAAAAAAAAAAAAAAAAA